>JXTB01000104.1:838127-859539 GCA_002914805.1 Parasponia andersonii | reverse complement strand
TCCTCGTCCGGATTTCACTCATCTGATCGAGGCAATGCAGCAGGCATTCGTCCAGATGAGCAATCCAGACTATCAGCCTCCAACTCCGAGGGAACGTCAGTTGGATCAGGCTGATCACCTTCAAAGGTTCATGCATCTTCAGCCAGGGTAGTTTGATGGTAGACCAGAAGCTCTCACGGTAATTGCTTGGTTACGTGAGATGGAGAGGCACTTTCGAGCCCTTGGTACTCCGGTTGAGTTTTGGACTGTGTTTACTGGTACCCGTTTGATGGGGAGTGCTATTCGTTGGTGGGAGATAGTGGAATGGATGCAAGATGTAGTGGGCTTGACTTAGGAAGACTTTGAACGGATTTTCAAGGCTCAGTATGCCAATGAGGATCAACAGAATGAAGTTGTGAACCGATTTGAGACGTTGACCCAAGGTAACAGAACGGTGAATGAGTACCTGATAGAGTTCACTGAGTTGGCAAGTGTTACTCTTGGACCAGGTACGAGTGAGAAGTACCGAGTTGCTAAGTTCAAGAGTCATCTGAATCGGAATATTTTCAATAGGATCGGCACTCAGACTTTCCATACTCTTCCTGAGATTGTAGTGGCTACCTAGTGGGCAGAGGCCATCGAAGAAAGTTTGGATTCCAGGAGGAACCAATGGAGAAGAAATGACAGGAAAACCACCAGAAGGAACCAGAGGCAATGATCAGCCCAGGGTACTCCGAGCAGTGGGAGCCCAAACAGTAGTGGTTCTTCTGGGGGTGGCAGAGGTAGTCCATATGGAGGATGTTTTATTTGTGGCCAGCAGGGTCATTGGAAGAAGGAGTATTCCAACCGTCTGCAGAAATCTCCTCTTTCTCAGGGAGGACTGCAGAGAAGCCAGTCAGGTTTTGCTTCTTATCAGAACACTCAAGCAAGGCCGTAACAGTCACAGGGTGCTTCGCAGGCTTTTACTTCCCCTAAGCCTTATCAGCATCAGTACCGCCCTCAGGGTTTCACTCAGAATTTTCAGACTCCTCAGGCTTCAGGGAGTCAGGGTGGGCATGGATATGACAGTAGTGGTCCAGGATCCAGCAGCAGCCGTCCTGGCCAGGGAAGATGCAACAAAGGGAAAGGAAAGGTGACTGGCCAAGCCTATGCTTTTACTGGGGCAGACGACACTTAGGATCGCACCGGCCGAGGTGTTGTTAACAGTATGATCCTTCTTTCACACTCTTGGGCACATATTTTGTTTGATACTAGTGCATCCCATTCATTCATATCCTTATTATTTGCTCAACTATTGGGGTTAGAATTTTCTAATTTGGATTATGTATTGTCGTTCGGTATACCTTTGGGAGGAATGGCCGATGTGTCTAGTGTGTGTAAGTCTTGTCGGGTTGTGATTGGTGATAGGAAGCTTCTTGCTGATTTGATTGTGTTGCCAATGAGACAGTATGACGTGATACTCAGTATGGATTGGTTGTCGAAGTATCAAGCCGTTGTGGACTATCATAAGAAGCGGGTGACTCTTTTCCCAAGTGATGGATATCCTATTGTCTATCAGGCTGGGATGAGTCTGTTGAAGCCTAGTCCGGTTCTGAAAGAGTGCATAGGTGGAAGGAAGAAACTTGAGTGTTATGGGAACTTGTTTGACATGGGTGGTAAGGTAAGGACAGACGATGAAGACCTATGGATTCCGGTGGTGTGTGAGTATTCGGAGGTGTTTCCTGAAGACTTACCAGGGTTACCACCTGATAGGGAGATCGAGTTCTGTATTGAACTAGTTCCTAGAGCTCAGCTAATTTCTATTCCAGCCTATCATATGGCACCTGCTGAGATGGAAGAATTAAGAGAACGGTTGGACTATCTGCTTTCTAAGGGCTTTATTCGCAGTAGCACTTCTCCTTGGGGTGCTCCTGTTTTGTTTGCGAAGAAAGCTGATTGTTCGTTGAGACTTTGTGTGGATTACCGGAAGTTGAACCAGTTGACAATGAAGAACAAGTATCCTTTGCCAAGGATAGATGAGTTGTTTTATCAANCCAGGGTTACCACCTGATAGGGAGATCGAGTTCTGTATTGAACTAGTTCCTAGAGCTCAGCTAATTTCTATTCCAGCCTATCATATGGCACCTGCTGAGATGGAAGAATTAAGAGAACGGTTGGACTATCTGCTTTCTAAGGGCTTTATTCGCAGTAGCACTTCTCCTTGGGGTGCTCCTGTTTTGTTTGCGAAGAAAGCTGATTGTTCGTTGAGACTTTGTGTGGATTACCGGAAGTTGAACCAGTTGACAATGAAGAACAAGTATCCTTTGCCAAGGATAGATGAGTTGTTTTATCAACTCGGTGGTTCAAGATTCTTCTCTAAGATCGATTTGAGATCCGGTTATCATCAATTGAAGATAAGAGACGATGATATACCAAAGACAGCATTCAGAACCCGATATGGTCACTTTGAGTTTCTGGTGATGCCATTTGGTTTAATGAATGCATCTACAGATTTTATGGATCTCATGAATCGGATTTTCAGGCCGTTTTTGGATCATTTTGTGGTTGTATTCATTGACGATATCCTGGTGTATTCCAAGACTCGAGAAGAGCATGCCGAACATCTAGGGATAGTACTCAAGACCTTGAGAGATCATCAGTTGTACGCTAAGAAATCGAAGTGTGACTTTTGGATGTCAGAAGTGAAGTTCTTGGGCCATGTGATTTCTCACGGGGGTATTTCAGTCGATCCCGCTAAGATCGAAGCTGTCTTAGAATGGGAAAGACCGAGAAATATGACGGAGGTACGTAGTTTCCTTGGATTGGTAGGCTATTACCGTCGTTTTGTGCAAGATTTCTCAAGAATTACTTTGCCTTTGACGAAGTTGACCAGGAAGGACGTCCAGTTTGTTTGGGGTCACGAAAGTGAAGAAGCTTTTGTCAGATTGAAGCAGAGTTTAACCACCGCACCTTTTCTTACTGTTCCTGACAGTAACAAGCCTTATGTGGTGTATACCGATGCTTCAAAGACGGGTTTGGGATGTGTCTTGATGTAGAATAGTCGAGTTATGGCTTATGCTTCTCTTTAGTTGAAGCAAATGAAAGGAACTATCCCACCCATAATTTAAAACTTGCAGCAGTAATCTTTGCCTTGAAGATTTGGCGATGTTACTTGTATGGTGTGAAGTTCGACATATTCTCCGATCATAAGAGTTTGAAGTATGTCTTTATCTAGAAGGATTTGAACTTGAGAAAGCGAAGATGGGTTTAGTATATGGAGGATTATGACTTTGACCTATAGTACCATCTTGGTAAGGCCAATGTTGTAGCCGATACACTGAGTAGGAAGCCTCGTGGTGAACTAACTGCACTGGTGTTTGAAGATTGGAAAAACTCAGTTGTGATTGGTGATTACAACTTGCAGTACTTCGAGAATGAAGGTGTTGCTTGCATGAGCAACATTGTGATTTCACTATCTTTTCTCCAGACTGTCCAGCAGAGTCAATGGCAAGACAGGGAGTTGAGGACAACCTAGAACCGACTTCAAAATGGTGAACAGTTAGATGGTTGGAGCACTAACTGCACTGGTGCACTAACTGCACTGGTGTTTGAAGATTGGAAAAACTCAGTTGTGATTGGTAATTACAACTTGCAGTACTTCGAGAATGAAGGTGTTGCTTGCCTGAGCAACATTGTGATTTCACCATCTCTTCTCCAGACTGTCCAGCAGAGTCAATGGCAAGACAGGGAGTTAAGGACAACCTAGAACCGACTTCAAAATGGTGAACAGTTAGATAGTTGGAGCACTAACAGGGAAGGGTTCTTGCTTTTCAATGGGAAGTTAGCTGTAGCTAATGACCGTAATCTTCGAGAAACCATTCTAATAGAGGCTCACAAATCAAAGTTCGCAGTACATCCAGGTAGTACCAAGATGTACCGGGACTTGAAACTGCAGTATTGGTAGAAAGGAATGAAGAAGAATGTAGCTACTTTTGTGGCTAAGTGTTTGACTTGTTAGCAAGTCAAGGCTGAACACCAGAGGCCAGTTGGATTACTTCAGTCGTTACCCATTCTGGAGTGGAAGTGGGACAAGATAATGACAGACTTCGTGACTAATTTGCCAAAGATCTTGAGGAAGAATGATGCAGTTTGGGTGATAGTCGATTGGTTAACGAAGAGTGCTCACTTTATACTGATCCAGATGGAATACTCTCTTACTAAGCTCAGTAGACTGTGTGTGGAGAACATCATACGCTTGTATGGTGTGCCTTCAAGCATAGTATCTGACAGAGATCCAAGGTTCACTTCTAAATTTTGGAGAGCCTTGTAGAAAGCGTTTGGTACGCAGTTGGATATCAGTACAGCTCACCATCCTGAGATAGACAGTCAATCTGAAAGGACCATTCAGATTCTTGAGGACATGCTACGTTGTTACATACTGGATTTTGGTGGGAACTGGGATGATCATCTTCCTTTGGTGGAATTTGCTTATTATAACAGTTACCAGACCAGTGTGGGTGTGGCTCCATATGAAATGTTATATGGGAGGCCATGTAGATCACCTTTGTGTTGGGCAGAACCAGAAGAGCATGTTACTCTCGGACCTGAACTGATTGAGGAGACTACTGAAAAGATCAAGAATATCCAAGAGAGACTCAAAGAGATTCAGAGTCGCCAAAAGAGTTATGCTGACCTGAAAAGGCGTGAGGTAGAGTTCGATACTGGTGATTCCGTATTCTTGAAAGTGACTCCAAGGCGAGGTGTTACAAGATTTGGAGTTAAGGGTAAGCTTGCTCCGAGGTATATTGGTCCCTTTGAGATCACAGAGAGAATTGGACCAGTGGCGTATTGTTTGAATCTACCTGCACAGTTGAGTCACGTGCATAATATGTTTTACGTGTCGATGTTGAAGAAGTACACGCCGGACCCATCTCATATTGTTCAGTACGTGCATTTACCGATCCAAGAGGATGTGTCCTATGAAGAGCAGCCTGTTCGCTTGTTGGCTAGAGAGTTGAAAGTGCTTTGCAACAGAGAGATACCACTTGTCAAGATACTTTGGGAATATCACAAAGATGACGAGGCTACTTGGGAACTCGAGACGGATATACGAGAAGTACCCTTATTTGTTTAATTTTCAGTTAGAAGTTGTATTGTGATGTGAACCTTGACTTGTATTTTGAATTTCAGGACGAAATTCTTATAAGGAGGGGAGAATGTAAAAACCCATTTTTTTAAAGGGCAAAATGGTCTTTTGACCAGAAAAAAAAGATTATATGTACATATATTTCCCTTTTCTCTCCTCCCTCTCGTTTCATTGCCCCCCCCAGATCTCTCTCTCTTTCTTTCCCTCGTCTCTCTCTCTCTCTCGGCCAAAGGAAGCCACGCCGCCGCCCCGCCACCATCCGGGCTGCCCATTGACCGGCGTCGATTCGGCGAGCTGCCTTGCACCTCCGCCGGTCATCAGCAGCTGCCGCCGGCCATCGGTTCGCCGGAAAACTCCATAAAAGCCGTTTTGACCCATTTCGGATTTTTGGCCGCTGGCAAAGATTCCGGCGTCCATTCGACTCCAAACTAGTCCCGTTGGATTCGTATTGTCGCAAGGATCATCAAGGTATATATATCTCAACCCCATACTGTCCGGATAAAAAATTGCCATTTTTGAGTATTATGAGTTTTTGAATTTTAGTTTTCGATCCGGCCGTTGGATTGTATTTTTGACTACATTTTTGGAATGTACTCGGAAAATGGAGAATTTTGATATATATATTGTGTGGTTTGGTGATCGGTACAAAAATCAAGATCGGACAGTCAAGATTTTATCTCGTTTTGCGTGCCACCGGTCCGGTGTAGGCCCGGACCCGAATTGGACAAGTTATATGTCTAACCTAGCTATTTTGGGTGCTAGGAATTCAGTGAAGATGTCCGTTTGTGGAATTGAAGCTCCGGTGAGAAAGTTGATTTTTCGCAAGAGGACGATCGAGGGCTTGGAATTGGTTCCCGACCCTCCGGGCGATCGTCAATGACACCTTAAGGACTTAATAGTGTGGTGTCGCTATTCTGTTGAGGTAGGGGTTTAGTTACCTTCGTTTTATACCGTTTTTGAGTTAAAACTTATTTTCTGCAGCATATAAGAACAAGTGTGTTTTTAATGATTTGAATTATATGTGATGGAATCTGGTTATACGATATATACTGTACTGCTCTGGAAATTTGCTGTATGCAGGTTATTTTGGGTATATAAAAAATAGGGCCGTTATGCTGCCCATTTTTCTACAAAACCTTATTATGCATGTTTTACTGAAAAAACCAGAGTA
This sequence comes from Parasponia andersonii, assembly GCA_002914805.1. Classification (NCBI taxonomy): domain Eukaryota; kingdom Viridiplantae; phylum Streptophyta; class Magnoliopsida; order Rosales; family Cannabaceae; genus Trema; species Trema andersonii. The sequence goes on along the minus strand of JXTB01000104.1, from coordinate 853,264 downwards.
CAGTAGTTTTTACACTTCAGTACTTTATTGCACGTGTCATAGGATCATACATGAGCACCGTGTTAGCATCGTGGGTTTTACAGTGTGGCGCTGCGTGCCCCACCATCGGTGAAAGTCCGTAAACTCTCGCGAGGTCTTGTTACTTCTGATTACCTCCCCATTTGGCAGGTGTAGGTAATTCGGTTGCCTCTCCAGGTTTGGTAGGCGACACATGGGTGTCCCCTTCGGGTATAGGCTTAGGTATCAGGCAGGCTGTTAGATACACTTAGTGCCATCATCCTGGGTTTCTACAGATGAGAGGATGTGAGCTCATGGGTATGGGTTGATTTGTGTCATATGCATATAGATTGATGGTTTTAAGTACACTGTTTTATATATATTGGCTCCCGGTTTGGATTTTATATATATACGTATGTGTATGTTTTGGATTTGAACTAACCATGCAGGAGATTGCCATCACTGAATTATTTTTCCCCGAGGTAACTATTTTCCTACTGGGCATTGTATGCTCACCCCCCCTACCTTCCTCCTCAGGTGGTGTCCAGTGCGATCTTGGTGATCAAGAGGAGTAAGAGGTCATCTTGATTGTAGTTCGTCTCTTGGTAATGCTAGGAGTTTGTTGTCGTAGTCTTTGGACTATTGGGATTTTGTGTCATTCTGGTGTTTGACTTCTGTTGTGGATGACGATGATACTGGGTTTTATATTTAATTTCGCATTTTTAAGTAATTGTTCAATCCATGTTTAATGGTGTATACGAACTGTGGGAGTGGTTCACGGGATGGAATTCTAATTATTTTATTTAAATAGACCATTTTTATAAAAACTAGAACTTTTGACATTTTTCAAATAAATCAAGGAATTTCCTACCTTTGTGAAATTCCCCTTCTGCCACTAGCCCGGATTTTGGGTCGTGACAACGATGAACAGTATAAACAACCATATTGTACTATTCCAGACATACTCTGATTTTTAAATAAATCAATTTTGTACCTTAAATATTTGACAGTTCAATTCTTTTAATTTAATCAAATCTCAAGTATAAAACTTATACCAAATCATATGTAAAAATATCTAGAGCACTCTACAATATTTCATAAGTTCATAGTTCACTAAAATAATTATTCAAACAATAAAATCATGAAATTTCACTTTTCTTAATAAAATCTAATTTTAATAAAAAATAATCGAAAACAAGGAAATTGAATCCCTTATCTTGATATGGTAGTTATTCTAAGCTAACGATGCAAGAAAAGTCCTCAGTTGGTCACCTGGTTGTTTTTGGATCTCGACACGTTCACTTGAAAAAGTGAATTTCCAAACAGAGCCTCAGATTGATAAACAGAGATCACCACTGAATTCAGAGCACCCCAAAACGCTAGGTTAAACATATAATCTGTCGAAAATGGGTCCCGTTGAGGGACCGCCCCATGACACGCAAAACCATGCACTTTTTGTGCACAAAATTCTAATTTTCATTTTGCAATGAAACATAATAATATTATATATCAAAATTTATATCTTGATCTCACTGAGTCCAAATTCGAAGTAAGAACTCAATTTCGATGTCCTGAGCTTCAAATGAGCTCAAAAATCAGAAAATTATAAAAATACCACATTTTGAAAATAATTAGAAAAATATCACTTTTCACTTTGATAATTAATGCTCTTTAGTTCTCCATTTCAACCCTTCAAAATCATGATATTTCTTGTTTCAATCTCCTCTTTAACATGACATTAATTTCACGAGCAAAATAATTCATTTCCGAAATGTTTACAAAAATGCCACAAAATTAAATATTATAAAAATGCTACAGTAAGGAGTTTCTTACATAAGCGGAGTTAGAAGCCATGGGTGGTCAGAGATGAAAGCTGACGTCGAGACGAGTTGAAGGGCGTTGATAGCATGTTGATTGGACGTCGGACGAAGAAACGACAAGCACTTTTCTGTTCCAATGACAGGAGTTTCAGACGGCTGTAGCTCTTGCGAGAAGCAGCGATTCATGGCGGTGGCACTGGGCCCTGCTTCGTAGGTGTCTCCTGGTTACGGTGGGTGGGCGCGTCGGGCATGACGGTAGCTAGTAGCTCGGCAAATGAACAGTAACAGTGGAGTGGATTTTTGAAAATCTTGGAGGACCTCGGCTGAGAAGAGGGAGAACCTGAGGGATTTAATGGCAATTTCAAAAACTATAACACAGTTTCAAAAATTGTATTCTAGCCCAAAAATTTGAATAATTCTTTCAATTATGCCCTTAAATATTTACAATTTAGTCTCTAATTTTTTAGTTATTTTTCCACTTTTGCCCCAATGAACTTAGACCTTATTTTGTTCAGATTCAAGTTCATCATTTAAATATAAATTAATCTAGATATTTTCTTTAAATAATCCAAAAATATAAAATTATTAAAACACCCTTGATCTTAAAATTACTTAATTCTTAATAAAATCTGAATTTTACATTAGTGCTTATATGTATAGAACAACGCATTCTCTTGGTTGGTACAATCGAAAATTCAGATATATATAAAATAATAATAATTATAAATAAATAAAAACCCAAGGTCAACATTCTCTTGGTTGGTACAATCGAAAATTTTACCGAGAATAAATACAAAAGTATATCTAAATACTCAAAATTTCGTATCAGTAACAAGTTTAATTTTCAAAAAAATTGCGCGCACTTTAGCAAAAACCGATCTACACAGTCATATTGGTTATTGAAAGATAGAGAATGTTGTTCAAAGGGATAATATACCCGCTGTTACGGGATCAAAGAATTAGTGTTCTGTTCAAGAAAGCGTAATAACAACGCAAAAAGAAGAATTTAAGTTCTGATCATAGAAATAGTGTTGTTGATCTCCTTAATTATGCGAAAGCTTATCGTAGGTTAGTAATAATATTTTGAACCAAGGGATTGAAAACTTTGTTCCTTTTAGATATTTAAAATAAGAAACAAAACCGTTATGAGTAATATTTACTTTGTTTGGTAATATTGAATTTTCAATCCAACAGTTCACTTTTTCCATTTATTTCAATTAAATACACATCATGTTTGAGATCTAAAGTCAAATCCTCTTACCTTAATTTGCCAAAAGATAAAAAATAAATAATGAAAGAAATGCTGCTAAAGAAAATATAGTACAGTTGAGGGCATTTTGTTCACTCTAAAATCACAAATGAATTCTTTCTTTTTTTTTTTTTTTTTCCCTCGCTGAAAGGATTTAATGGATCACTATATGCAAGTGTACGTACTAGTGTTTGTGGGACGTGTTGGTGGGACGTACAGGGCAAGTGAGCGGTTCAGGAGTTGGCTAGCCAACGCCTGGTAAACGGTGTTAGCCCACCCGGCCGCATGTAGAGTTGGTCTCCTGGTTTTTGACACCTTAGCGGCGTAAAGAAGAAGCGTAGATAAATTTCTCTCTCAAATTGACCTAATTGCCCCTTTGTGGTTATGTCACCATCATAGAAGTCACTATTTAGTGACAATTTTTCACAACAAATTTTTTGTGACTAAAACTAACATTAAGTCACTGCTAAAATTTTCTTATGACTAGAAAATTATGTTCAGTCACAAGTTACCATTGATATATTTTGTTATAACTTTTTACATATAGCAATGAGATTAATTGTAACTAAAAATATATTTAGTCATAATAAATTGTATTTTTTATCACTTAAATATTTAGTTACAGATTTTTTAATTACGGTATAATAATCACATTTTTTAGTCACAAATTTTGTTAACTAACACTCAAGTTTTTTTAGTGCGTCTCCTTTTCAATTTTTTTTTATTTGAGCATTTGAACCTCCAATGTTGAGGTGGTTAAGTTGATGCGGTTCTCAGCGAAGTCTAGTCTAGGAGACTATCTTCCGTGTATAGTTATCATTTGGTCTTTAAGGGTCAGACGGTCTGTAGTATAATTGTTTCAGTACTAGTTCACTAGTTAATATTGTTAAACATTTTTTTTTCAGTATCCTTATTTACTCTAATTCAATATATTTTTATTGGCAATAGCACATCTGGTAGGACTTGTTAATTTAGTATCATTAACTATTATTATAGCAGTGAAAGGTATATATAGCTGTCAAGGTCGACACAGGTCAATCTTACTATACATATGGATTCTCATTTGACCCTATAATTAGATTAAATGAAATTAATGCCAAGGAATACTGTTACTTACAATAAATTTACAGACAGACCCAAAAAGCCCGACTTAATTTTGCGAGCTGTCATCCAAACTTGGCAAATTTTCGATTGACTCGAGAAAATCAACGAATGCATGCATGCATGCATGCAAGGCTGGCTTTTGCTCTGCATGGAATTTGAATCGTGCTACTTCTATATATACATATAAAATGAGAGCGACAGCCAAGCATGCACACAGATCAGGACCCAACTATATATGACAACCATCAATAATGGTGATACTCACCCAGCTGATCATTATTAAAACCTGCAAGTAGGTTTTACTGTGAGTTTCTATATATATGTGTGTATATATATATATATATATATATATATATATATGTATATATACACACACTAAAGGGCAAGCCAATGATGAGTAGTTCTTCTGACTTTGGACGTAATATTGGGAGGTAGCTGTACAACATGATATATAATATGCTATGACGCTTGTTACATCATAATATCAAATATCAAAGTAGGGTTTCTCGTTAATTGGTTCCTGTACTTCTTACTGCAATGTTTTCTGCCACTGCCTGCTTAGATTTTTCTCGAAGAGTGTGGCGTCTGATTATCAGTGAATGGCTAACAGAAAATATGCGAAAATAACAATATAATAATATGTACGTAATTAAGTTTCGTACGTATATGTCTCACGTATATCATGTTATAAATAATTCACATACATATACAGCACTCTGTTTTATGTTTCTGAAAGTATTACCTTCTTATCAAAATCTTATCCGTTGTGGCTTCAAGAGTCGAGAAGAGTATAATTTTTGTAAAAGTAATCCTAAAGATATATGAACATAACAATATCCGTTATTTATTATAATTATATTCTAGATTTGATTGTGAAATCCAATTTATTAATTATAATAATCAATAATAAAATTATACTTCATAATGTCTTATAGCATTATTAAATCTAATTTATTAATTATAATAATCAATAACAAAATTATACTTCATAATGTATTATAGCTTTATTTTTCTTGTATAGTCTTACATCAATATATGATCCCTAAATGGAAATTCAGATTCTGGCATTAGTACTGATTTCCATATTTTAAACACCACATATGGAAGCAAATAATGAAATCATTAACAATAGATGCATAGGGCTATTAAACATTATCCGGAAAAAGAAAAAACTTCTGAAAATGACTTTTAAGTTTCGTTTGAAACCTGAATTTTTTTGAAAAAAAAAAATTATAGGAAAAAGTCAAGGAAAAAGAAAAAAGAAAATATTTTTCTTAAAATTTTATAAAATTTTATTTTGAAGCTTTTAGTTTTACTAATTAATGTGTCAAATTTCTATATACTAAAATATTATGCTATCAACTTGAACTCTTATTTTTCTTGAAATTTTTTTTATCAATTTTTGTTTTAATCCAAACAAAAAAAAATAAATTTCTTGAAATTTTTTTTTCCTTCCCTCCAAAAATCCAAGTTAGAAACGAAGTCTTATGGAAAAATTTATTGGAGAATGCCTTTTAAACAATTTTTTTTTTTTTTTTGCAAAATGACTTTCAGCGACGAATTGACACTAAAGTACTAAATATACACCAATCAGCCAGCATCATCACTCGCAGTCATTTTGCCAATTTCACTTTCTAATGTTGTCATTTGCCCAAATTTGAGTCCTTTTGATAAATGGTTTTAAAGAACATTGTATTTGCATTTTTTTTTCTTCTTCTTTTTGGCAAAGTAAACCTTATTTTGAACAATCTTCTTCTATTATTACACTGAGCGATGATCTATATATATATAAATATATATATTTATATATTTAAAAGCATTTTCACTTTCTCAACATGGTCATTTTGCCCAAATCTTTTTTATATATATATATTTATTTATTTATAATAAAGAAATTCTCTTCTAAACCTGCAGTAGTAGTCCTGAAGAGGACACTGGGAATAATAACAGACGAAAAGAAAAAGGAAAAAAAAAACTAATTTATTAAAAAAATAACATCGGGGCGAATCAATAAGACCTACAAAAGTGATAAGTCTCATTCTGATAAGCTAGTACGAGAAAATAAATTTAAAAACAAAAAATTAAAAAGATAAAAAAAAAAAATTAAAAAAAAAAAATGAAGAGCCCGCCGCGCGCGTCCTTAGCTTATTTAGCTCTCTCAACCCTGATTCTGAAACCAGAACCTGAATCTGAACTGATCATGATGACTGGCTAACTATGAACGGTCTTGATTGCGGGCACTGCCGCCATTCCAAAGATACAACATGACCCCCCAGCGCTTCTCACACTACTGCCGTAATTCAACCTCTTCCCCTCTCCCATCCCCTCAATACTAGTACTATTATTCCCATTCTTCGCTTCCGCTTCCTCAAACCCAATCCGATTCTCATTCCGCTCCAGCTCCTCCTCTTCCTCCTCATCGTAATCAAGACCATCACAACCGTCAATATTCACCTCTCCATCATCATCAACTTCTTCATTATTACTACAATCAGCATGATTATTACTATCGTCTTCGTCTACACCGTCAACTAACGGCGTATCATCACCCGAAACGACGTCGTCGTCACCAAGTGGAACGAGCTGCAAGGTGAGTCGGCCATTGGATCTGTGAGCCCGGAAGTACTCGTGATGACGGACCTTCTCCTCCGTGAGAATCAAACGGCCGTCACTGGTGTAGTGTCGTTTCAAAACCCATGGCATACGACAAGGGAGATTCTCTGTCCGAGCTAGGAGTGGAATCGGCGGGGGGAATGAGGCCTTCTTCTTCTTCTTCTTCTTCTTCATCTTCATCTCCAGCCGTTGATCTGGCTTACCCCGAAACAGATCGCACTGATCCACGGCTTCGGGGCAGTGATGATCATAATATTCATCTCCGTCGTTGAGAACGTCGACGCAGCTCTCCATCCCAATGTAGTCTCCGATTATCAAAGACGAAGAAGAAGAAGAAAGCATCATGTGAGAATCTTGTGATTTAGTGGGAGATGATGGTTCTTGGGAGAAGAGATCGAGGCCGTTGAGGCCATGTTCTAGCGTTTCTGGTGTGATCTCCATATTTAAAGAGGAAGAGGAAGAGGAAGAGTGGTTTTGAAATTTTTTGGGTTAGTAGTAGTAGTAGTAGTGCATGAAGAGAAGAGAAGAGGAGAGGAAGAATTAAGGGGTGTTTGGATACGGAGATAAGGAGTCGTATTGGAGATGGGGAAAGACGGATAGAAGGAAAGAGCAGAACCAGCAAATCTGTGGTGGTGACGTCAAGATTGGGTTTTATTTGGGAAAAACCAGAATCTGCTGCTGCTGCTTGATTCTTTATTGCTTACCTGGACATTTCCAAAATAAATAAATAATATTGCGATTTTGTGAATGAGAAAAAAAAAAATTTAAGAACAGCATAAATCAAGATACAAAATGTAGTTTTCAAATAATAACCATATAAATAAATTAAAATAGTTATCTTCATAATTATTTTCATGGTCTCTAATCTCTAATATTGAAGACTAAGTTCAAATAACCGCAACGCATTGTTGTCATGTCAGCACAAGATCAATTTCACGCTGTTTCTTGTCTGGCATATTGCAAGATTTTGAGAGTACTCGTTTATAGCGTTTGTATATAATGAAATTACTTAATCAGGCGTTATATTGACATTTGATAGAAGAGATTATAGAAATCGTTGCGAGTTGATGAGGAAAGATATTCCTCAATTAAAATAATCTCTCTTTTTCGTTTCACATGATTTTATTTTTCAGAAAACGGTGTCGCTTTCTCAATTAACAGTAATAATGTCTAAAATTTTTACGCTTTTATTTAAGCTTGTTGTGACCAAGGAAATTCTAAATATTTATAAGACCTCAAAATGCACTCATTACCTATCAGCACCGAAAAAATACCACGTATATGTATATGAAATATCAAATGATAACTGAGTTTTGTATGTTTCTTAAAGTACACAACTTCTGAATGAGTGTTCAAGAATTTTATCAATTCATAAATAACGAAAGTATAAGAAAGGAATAAAACGAAGCGTATACGCGTCTCACCGACCAAGTGCTTTCTCATTCTAATATTTAAAAAAAAAAAAAAACAAGTAGAGACAAACTGGGCAATACAATACTCAACTCATATATATGAGATTGATAATGATAAAGTACATTGTGAAAAACTTACACAAGCGTGACGACAAAAAAAGAAATAACAATAATTTGGGAAATGACGACGCAATTCTACTTCAATCATACATAGAAGTATGTAATAAAAAACACATAAAAAATAAAAATACTATAATAAAATTGAAAGCGAATATATATCTTTGTAAAAGCCAGAATTCTAGGATGGAGTCTATGATTGATAATTCATTAATTTAAATTATTAGAAATGGAGACAAAAATAAAATAATTATAAAATTACGATAATTAATTTCAAAGTTTTACTAATTCGGTTTCCGTGAACGGATTTTCTTTGCATGGTTGAAGAAACCGATCGATCGAAGACAACGCCGGAAGCGGAAGATTATCATGAAAACAACCAAACAACATTTAATATATGAAAGTTGAATATATACATATATATATATGTATATATATATATATATGAAAACAAAACGAAACGAAACGAATCAAGGGTTGAAATCAAATTATATATAGTGATTAATGAAAGAAAAATAATTAATTTTTTTGAATAAAAGTGATAAAGGGAAATTATGAAAAACAAATCATCAATAAAGAACAATATTTAAAGACCAAGAAATTACAAGTTTGTAATAATAATAATAATATGAGGACAACAGGTGAATGGAGATTAAACATTAATTAATAATGAGATTTGATGAGAAACGTACCGAAAACGAGTGTGGTTGTGGGAAAATAAAGGTGTCGTTTGGCTCGGATGAAACGACGACAAAGAGATCGAGTACGACAACAATGAATAGGAAGAAGGAGAGACTCCGGCGAAGGCGAGATCAGCCGAGAGCGAGAGAGAGATTGAGATCTCCCTGCCATTGTGCAGTGAAGGGATATGGCCTATTTCTAGGCGGAGTTTTGGGGATTAGCTATGCTAGGGTGACAAACCGAGTCGGACTGCCCAGATTTTTTTGCGGTTTTCGCTATTTTTTCCTTCTTTTCCTATATTCTCTTTTTCCTTCTTTTTTTTTTTAATAAATAAATTTTTTAACAACATTATTTCTTAATTAAACGCCAAATAGGATACAAATCAACATTACTAATTTACAAACATACGCTTCCAAAATACTTTACCTTAATACTAAAACGGGACTCACATGACAACTAATACTAGTGTGCCTTTCGTTGTTAAACAAAATTATTATTTCTGATATCGGATAATGTCAAAAAAGAAAAAAAAAAAACTCAATTAATCACGAATAAAACTTTTTATTTATGTTTTTCTACTAAATATTACCGTATTTACCTCTATAATAAAACATAAATTTTAAAATTGTTCAAGAAGAATATCTTTAGATTATTTTTTTTTTTCCCGAGCTGACACGATTGGATTCCTTAAAAGTTAAAGACTACTTATAAAAATACATAAATAAAAATTTTCATTTGATATTAAATAGAAAAGTATATTTTCTTTATTTATTTCTTTCTTTCAAAACAGCTGATTAAAGGCCGTGATTGTTTTTCTAATTGAATTTTGAGATTATCCCTTTTTGATATACACCAAAAAGTGCGATGCCAGATCTCTCACTAAAACGAATTATTTAAATTCTACTAGTGTTAACTTGTTTTATTGAAATAAACATGCAAAGTTTTTATTAGCTTTAATTTACATGTATCCTGGTGAATCTTGAAAGAAGAAAACCAAATTAAATATGTTCAACAAATTAAATCTAAACTTAGAAACATATTCAAAGTCAAACCTACAACCTGTGCCTAGACACCCTTATCATTAAAAGCAAAATAGGGCAAAACAAAACAAAACAAATCTGTTGGGAATATGAAGTAATAATTTCTTTAAGAAAAGAAGGGAAAAAAAAAGGAAAAAGAAATAGAGATGATATAAGTTCTGTTACCAACTGCATTTGCCATTTTATACCATGCAATTATCAGCATTTGCATTGTCCTACGGTTCAATAAAGTCGCATTCGCTGAAAAATGGGAATAATTGCTAGAAAAGAGCAAAATTTCAAAAAAAAATTTAAAGCTAAAAATTTATTTTAAAGAATACAGAACGACTTCAACGTAATATTTGAGCAGTGAAAGTTATTGCCAAAAAAAAAAAGGTTGACCTCTCTAAGTCCAAAAAAAAAAAAAAAATCCAACAACGGGAGACTAATTCGTGAGTTAAAGCTACTACGACCAATTGGGGGCTGTGCAAATTGCAATGATCCAATTACGCATGGATCAAGAAAGTTTAGTATTTTATCCTTGGGGAGAACAGGACATCGTAACAATTACACCCAAATAAAAAAACTTACGAATTTAACTGAATATCTACTTACTAATTTAGCAAAGAAGAATATCTACTTACTATCGTATTAAAAATAAAATTAAGTTGTTTTTCCTTCCAAAGATCCAACAAAAATATATATATATATATATAGACACCAATCTAGTATGTATTTTTTTATTTTACCTATGGATAAGTATTAATTTAGCCAATAAAAATTTAGTATTCACATTTTTCTATTATAAAAAATAAATTTAGTATTCACATTTTTCTATTATAAAAAATAAAAGAAAAAAAAACATTAACGATGTCCGTCTTTTCATGCACTTTATTATAGCCATTGGATCACCATCTAATGGTTAAAAAAAAAATACCTACTCATAAGTAAAAAAAAAAAAAAAAAAAAAGGATTGGCAACATATATATATATCAGAACAATTCCTGTATAGCTAAGTTCTGAATGCAGGATAAGCATTTATCGGTTTCAGGCCGAACAAAAGGCCATTGGCACCTAAGCCCGGAAGTATTAATTAACGAAATAGATAACAATGACTGAACACACTAGAAATGGGCCAAATGACCCATGGAATGCAATTAAATTTAGACTTCTTGAAAAACTGTTTATGCCAAACGAGAATCCAAGTTTCAAATGCAACTACTGCGAAAGATAAAATTTCACAAGGGAAATGAGACTCCTAAAAGAACAGAACAACCTTTAAGACAAAAGAAGAACAATAAAACGCGAGTTAGGTATATATATGTAATGTAATAAACGACCCTGAAACAGAACCAAACACATCCCCAACAAGTAACTAAGCCAAAAGTATAAAAGATATTCAATAAAATACTACATATCAAACAAAAATTGTCATTACAGAACAAACTAAAGTATTTCAATATTCAGAGAAAACAATGCCAAAAGCCTTAAAGAAACAGCAAGAAGAGAAAAGGAAACTTCCATATGTTTCTCACTGATCACCGGGCAGTGTCTTGATAATGTCAGAATCACCTAAGCATAGAGAAAACAAAGGAAAAGTTAGCTAAATCTGTTATGTATACCAGTAAGGTCACAAAACTAATACCTCAAGAATAAGGGTTAAATTTGGTGATATTGATACCTGGATCAAGAATGCTAAGGCATGAAACGCGGAAGTACTTGCCACATGCTGTCCCCAGGTCAACATTGTCTGAAAGCACAAATTATAAGCATCCTAAATCATATTGTATAAGTTATAGCCAAAGTAATTGAATGAATACTGATTAAACAAGAAGATAGCAAATGTTCTTCAAGTGTATGTGAAGATCTGTATCGTGTGACCCTTCAGCTTGGGCACTAAAATATAAGCACGGCATGGAAAAGCTCAATGGAAGAACAAAACTACAAGTTATTCAGATAAGTGGCATAGAAAACCGATGAATTTTATAATGACAAGAAACAGCATAGCAGATAAAGAGTCTTCTCGCCACTGTTCAAGAAGATAACTGATAAAGTAAAATTAAAAAGCAAGGTATACAAATAGCAAATTGAAACATAGGCACCGTGATTCTTTCATTAAAAATACAAAGTAACACTTCAAAATTCATTGAAAACATCAAGCCAATTACAAAATTTCAATTCAACAGCAGACCACATTTAGTTAATAACTACACCTAGACCACCAATCCAAACTAAAATCTCCCCAGTAACTTCAAATGCCTATCAGAATGACAAAATGTTGACGAGTTTAGAACCTCATTCGATCCTATCATGTATAACCAAAATCGGGACTGTTAAAGCATACTTTTCTGAATTGTTTTTTCAACTAGATTTACTGAAGTTACCGATCGAAACCAGTCAAGAACATGACAGTGACGGTACAATAAAACCACAATAAGTCTCTTAGCGAAGCAAAAACTCTTTTAAGGAACCACAAACAGATAGATTAGCATGAGACCGGACATTCGCAACTCGTAAGTAATGCTAAAAGTCCAAAACCATGTCCTCGCATTGCAATAGTAATCTCAACCCAACAAACAAATCCGGTCCAAAAAATCAAATATGCTAACAAAAAGCTCAATAGAGAAAACTACAACATCCCCCCAAAAGAAAGGGAACATATTACATCACATGGTTTAATAACAGAACACTTACTTCCATTATAATGGTGCACTGCCACCTTGGAAAGCATTGCATAGTACTCGATTTCCGATTTCCTCAGAGGTGGACAATTGTTCGAGATGATTATCAGCTTACCTACATTTCCATTACAAAACCCAGATACAAAACTTCATATAAGCCACTCTTAGCTATTTCGAACTAAATTAATAAAATGACTGGTTTATCAGCCAAAAAACCTTTGGAGCTACGGAGAGAGCGAAGGACGGTCTTGTAACCGAGATTGAACTTGCCACTCTTGACCACAAGAGCGAGCCTGTTGTTGATGCTCTCATGGGTCTTCTTCTGCATTTCCCCCCAAACAAAAAAAAAAAATCCTCAAAAGCCCCCCAAAAACACGTGATATCTCCAGATCAAAATGACTTGAAAACGACAAAGCGTTTTGAGAACGAAAGAGAGACAGAGATATAAAAAGATCGGTACCGTCTTCTTCGTAGGCGCCATTGCTGTACTTTCTCCAAGCGAAGCTGGTTCTCAAGTGGGTTTGCGGCAAAGAGGGAGGCGGATGTTTCCCGTTACCAACAAAGCAAAGGAGCAGCTCGTTTTAGGGTTTTGTTATTGTGCCGCCCCCACATTCCACTCGGTGATGCTGTTGCACGTGCATATCACGTGACTTTATTCTTTTATTTAGTTTATTTAATTTGAAAATACTTTTATTTTATTTTATTAAGAAATTTACGATTAGTATATGTCTTTTAAAATTTTTTTCATAAATACTTATTTTTAATTTTGTTTTAAAATATCTATTTTTATGATCCACGTTTTATATGCAAATATAAGCAAATATAAGTGATCTATATTTACAATATAAATTTTATTTATAAAATATAAACGGTATACATTTTAATACGTTTAGGTAAATTCTATCACTTGAAATGACAAATCTTTTTAGCTACAAGTAATAGGTCACCATGAGCTAGCTGTTTCGGGTTTAACCTATTTGGTTTTATTATGAGCTGTCTCAGCAAATTCAACTAATACCCAACAAGTAAGTGTCTTTGAAAATAGTTTAGCTTCTTTATGATCTACTTTTGGTTTTAGAGTTTGTAATTAATCTTGTGTTGGTTGTATTTTCAAAGATCGTTAATGAGTTTGTGATTGGAAACATAATTTTGGTATTCTATAATAGATTCCATTAGAAAATAGTAGTTTGTCTAGTGTTAGTTCGGATCGATGGTATCAACTTAATATCAGTTTCTTTTTATATCATATTATATCCTGGTTTATTTGAATCTGTCATGCCATGATATTGAATCATGTTTGTGAGCTTTTGAATAGTAAAATGGTTATTAGAATATATTGAGTTTGACTGGGGACATCCCATAATTTGAACCATGCAACTATAACTACACTAACCTAGAAATTCACCTTGCCTAACATATTAGATTAACCAATCAAGGTAGATATCTCGTAAATCTTAAATAATGGTATTTTCATCGTCAAGAAGTATTTGACACTTTTTACAATGTTACTTTTAAAAAAATACACAAAAAAAATCATTAGCCTAAGTTATTTCTATCAAGATAAGGCAACGAAGGCCAACAGCTCTCATATAACTCATACCTGGCTGTAAGTTTTAGAGAAATTAGGTTAAATATGCATCATAAGAGGCATATTTTGGCACATATTCTTCTCTCAATAAAATTCTAAAAAATATGCATATACCCACCTGAAATGTCATTTCTGCCCTTAATAATTGATTTACAATGTATATGTCGCTCTTCTCCTCTTTAACCTAGCTGTAACTCCTTATTCCTCCCTCTATATCCTCACAATATTTCCTGTAATCTCATGCTTGAAGTTATCACACTGTCTAAGGAGTTGAAATTCTAAGAGCAGAAAAGAAGAAAAGGATAAAAGTTGAAAAAACAGATTAAAGACTTGGCAGTAAGACGGAGGACGGAAATCCGCGAAATGGGTATGTAATTTATATGTTTAAATGTTATGGGTACTGTTTGAAATGGTTTTTAACTGAGTTTCGATACGTTACGAGCATAATTTATACATTTTCTGGGTCTGGGATTATCTGCAAAAGTCTAGATTTCTCAAAAAATAAGACTACCTCACGATAAGTATCGAATTTTCGATGTAATTTCGACCATATTTTGATGAAGTCTAAGATGTAAGAATTTCGTCGACTATATTTTGACTATAATTCGATGGTAGTCGAATTTTCGACCTATTTTCGATGACTATTTCGATTATTTTTTTCGATGATTATTTCGATTATTTTTTTCGATCAATTTCGATGTATTTCGATTATAATTTCGACCAAATTTCGATGAAGTCTGAGATGTAAGAATTTCGTCGATTATATTTCGACTATAATTCAATGGTAGTCGAATTTTCGACCTATTTTCGATGACTATTTTCGATTATTTTTTTCGATGACTATTTCGATTATTTT
>JXTB01000104.1:807491-835030 GCA_002914805.1 Parasponia andersonii | reverse complement strand
TATAATGCTTGGTCAGAGTCATATACCGTGAGCATATACGCAGGAAGATCTATCTGCACAAGAACCCAATGATTTGAACCGATGTTCAAGGGATAGTAAATTTCGTCAACCTCCTCCCAGCCATGTTGAAAATTATCTGCATCTCTTTTAGTATAGTCAGTAAGCTGGTCATCCCACAAAAACTTCGCTTTATTGGAGGATTTTCAGAATGCATCCCACCGACCATTCATGCATGCAATGTAGACTATGTCCGCAAGGGCGACCTTCTTTCTATAAGTCTTTGGGAAAAGCCAAAGGCGTTCTCGTATCAACCGAAAAGCCACGTCAATATGTTACAAATGGAGAGAATACAATAACTTTTAAGTAAATATAAAAAAGGATTTCAAAATGAAGAAAGAAAAATTTAATTATTAATCCAATTACCTCATCTGAAAGCTACTTCCAAAGAGTCTGCAGATGGAAGAAGAATCCAGTAGTAGCAGCACCAGTGGGAAGCTGGATCAGTTTTTAGTTATCAATAAGTCCTGCAAGCCTTCTCCTAAATGTATCAAGCTGTTTATTTTCAATTTTCCAGAATGGGTTTGGTTTGCATGGATCATTAACCTTGAACTTCTTGTTTGATGAATCGGTGTAGTCAATGAGTCTCTTAGATAGTTGGCCGACCCGTTTCTTCCTCCCAAACTTAACTTTAGCCACCTCAGCTAGTTGTAACTCTTTCACTCCCAGAGTTTGCTGCTCTTCAGGAGTATGCTCTTTAGTGGGAGTCCATATGACAACATCTTCACCTGGCTGATACCCTTCAGGAAGGATATCCGACTGGGTGGCCTCAGATTCAGAACCAGTTGACTGCCGATGTGCTTTGATTTCCTCCATCATCTTCAACAACCTATCAAGTTTATCATTGACAATCATTTGGTTCACCTTCAATTCAGTCTGGTTTACCTTCAACTCAACGTTGTCAGTCTTCAACTCAAGATAGAACTTATGTGAACGAGGCACGTCATTTAATGGTTCTTCCTCTACTTTATTTGTGGGAGCGTCAAAGATGCCCGCCTCCTCTGCAGCTCGCTTTGCTTCAGCCGCCTCCTTCTTGTTCTCGTCCTCGTCCTCAACATCAATTCCATCTTCCTCAACTCCAATACTGCTGAGGCTATGGTGTGTATCGTGATATATATATTCATAGAATTCTTTCTCAGCCTCCCGTGGATTCAGTAACGCCTTTGTGACAAGCTGCAAGATAGTTCAAAATAAAGTTCAATCAACTTATGAATTTATAAAATTAATTATATAGAATAAAATCAATTTTCCGGACTTACTTTCTTAATCTTGAATACATCAATACAATCCATCACTGATGGTATTTTATTACTTGTCCATGATAGCATCCTTGGGAATTTGATGCCAAGGTTCTCAGAAAATACACCAGTAAGCTTGGGGATAGCCTCATAAGCCCAATACTGTAAAGCAATGCTAAACCCATAGACTGTATTCCTTCACCTTCTTATTCTTTTTCATCTTCTGAAGGTAGTTTTCCCTCTGATGTATTATGTCCTTATTCAAACTAGGAAACGTTCTCTCGTAAGATCGCCTTCCCCATGGATAATTAAAGAAATCCTCCTTATTCTCCACAAAAGAGAGCATATCCATCAGAATCTTGGTGCTTGACTCCTGTGCCATCAAGAGCCCATCTACCAAGTAGCACAACCCCAACTTCCATACGTCTTCCTTCTCCTCACAATTTAGAAATGCAGCTTCTAATTCACCGAATCTCACATTAGCTTCATTATTCAGGTATGTCTCCCTGAGCCTTATGCTACTAGACATAGATTTGTACTTCACAATGTCTGGATCTTTGCCAAAGTTTAACGCCGTTATCAACGCAAACTCACCAAGCCCGAATCTTATGTTGCTATCCCCAATGAAAAACTGCAACTCCGCCAGGTTTTTGGATTTCACCTTCCTCAACAGTAATTGGTATATAAGTACTCCTGATGCTTGCATTGGAGGAGCAAGAAAAAACTGCTTAAATGGACACTGTTTTCTCCTCTGTAACAAATCATACTTCTCAAATCTCTTCTTAATCTTCGACATCACCGTTGTTCCTTTTATAGTGACCATTCCAGGAAAGTGTTCCCCAAAAGGTACAAGGAGCTTTGACTTTTGGTTCAGCATAAGAGGAACAAAGCAATTTAGACAAATTTTTTACAAATTTAACATGTATCAAAAGCATCTAAATTACGTCGAAATACAGTTGAAACGCATTGAAATAGGTCGAAAAGTGATCGAAATTTCGATCATTTTGATTTCGACGACATTTCGATTGTCATCGAAAAATCTTACAGAAACTATCTCAAATGAGAACAAATAGCCAAGAGGTCGATATTGTCCATCGAAAATCATCGAAAAACAGAGCACGTCGAAATGGAATCGAAAATTAATCGAAAAAAGTCGAAAAAATGTTAACTACTAGCTACTAGAAAATGTCATCGAAATATCATCGAAAAACAGTCGAACTAACATCGAAAATTTAGAGCAGCCTTATTTTCTATTTTAAAATGTCATTGAAAATGTATCGAAATTTCAGCACTATTCATCGAAACCTCATCGAAATGAAATCAAAACACAGTCGAAATAACATCGAAAGTTAATTTATATCATCGAAAATGTATCGAAATTTCGACTTTGTCAATCGAAACACTATCGAAATACCATCGAAAACACGTCGAATTTCACGTGATTTTCCGGTACTATTTTCAGTCATACTCATCGAAATATGATCGAAATTTTAACGAAATTAATCGAAAATACATCGAAAAAATGTCGAAATGAAGTCAAAAATTACGTCATACAAAAATTTCATCCAAAAATTTCTAAATCGTCTTCTACTACAAATGCCCTAAATTCAAAAAAATAAAACCCTCAAATCATATTTTGCTTACCTTCTTTTGGGGACTCATTTTTCTCAACGTAATCCTCAACAGTGAGAGAGATTTACGATAGACGGCACGACGAGTTTTCATCTTCCTTCGTTTACGGCACGATTGGTTATTGGCTTTCAGAGAAGGAGACGAAAGAGAGAGTTGGAGAGAGAGAAAAATGAGGAGTTTCGGAAGGAAGTATGACAGACACTCCTTTAAAAGTGAGGCATATTTTCTCTTAGATATTAATAAGGGTATTTTCATCCGCAAACATATTTTTCAAATATTTTTTAACTTGTACGTATGGGCCGAAATAGGGGTATTAAGGAGCATATTTAACCTAATTTCTCCAAGTTTTATGGGCTTTATTTTGGGAGATGGACCTGCTAGGGGTAATTTAACAAAAATGTCTTTTTTAAGAGGATATGACGGGTAGTTATTAATTGAACTTAGAAAAATCATAAGTCAACCGTCCTATATATTGACTACCCATCACTAATTTTGGACACCGAGTGACTAAACATTGTGACAGATTTTAAAAGGTTATTTTTAAAACACTCCTAAGAAAAATTAATTTTAGTACAAAACATTCCTAGCCCAGTCAATTCCCCCCTTGTTTTTTCCCCGTGTATGCGGTGAAGAATTTTTTCCGTGCTCTCCCAAACTGGGAAAGCTTGTTTGGAATTTAGATTTTTAGAGTGAAAGAAACAAAATTTCAAGAGATTTTATTTTGTCTTATTTAGATTGAAACAAAAAATGATAAAAAAATTTTTCAAGAAAAACAAAAATTTGATTTGATATTATTTTTTATATATAGAATATTGGCATATTAATTAGTAAAACCAAAAATATGAAAATAAAATTCTACAATCTTTTAAGAAAGTATTTTCTTCTTTCTTTTTCCATGGCTTTTTTCTTGTAGTTTTTTTTTTTCCTTCAAAATCCCTTCCAAACGGAGCCTAAGGCTCCCTAGACTCTATAAGTTGCAAGAAAAAAATTATAAAAAAAAGAGGAATATATATATATATATTTTTAAATTATAGAACTTTATTTTCATACTCTTAGTTTTACTAATTAGTGTGTCAATATTCTATATACTAAAAAATAACATCAAATCAAATTTTTATTTTTCTTGAAATTTTTTTTATCATTTTTTGTTTGTATTTTGTTTCACAAACTAGTAAAAATTGAATTTCTTGAATTTTTTTTATTTCCTTCTAAAAATCTAAATTCCAAACAGAATCTTAAATAATCATAAATTTATTTGTACGTCACTTTTGTACCCACAAACTTATGTATGCATATATCTTAATTAGGTTGTTAAACATTTCTTTTGTGCATGTGCATCAACTTTCGGCACAAAAGGGTCTGCCACTTTTATTCAAGCGTCGATTATTTTGTTAATTTATTTCAGTGATAATGCATGGTGAATCGTTTCGAAGCTTTTCAGATTTGTTTCATCTATAATTATTTATTATTTCTTAATGAAATTGAGATCTTATCTGTTAGAGAAATTATAAGGGGAAAAATACTAGACTTGTGAAGAGATCCTAGAGAATCTTGGGAGATTTAAAGACCTAATTTTTTGAAAAAGACATGGTGGTTTTATTATTAAATTTGTGTAGCCAAAGAGGATATATTGAAAGCGAAAATAAAAGTTTCTATCTTATATTGGTACATTGGTAAGGTGGAGGCCTTCAGAAAACTTGAGAAATATAATAATGCAGGGTACCGTGATGAAAAATGATATCCATTTAAATATTGTGGAAGTATATTTGATAGATTTATGACGATGAGCTGAAATCATATAAATAAATGAACAACAATATTATAAGGTAGTAATGTATAACACCATAACGACATGCCAATCTATTAATAATAATTCTAAATATTAGTAATAAATTGACACATAATGTGGTGTTAGGTAACATATAATACCTGTTGTTGTGAAAAATTCGTAAATGCACAGATTCATAAAAATAAGTAATATAGTACGAGTATGAGTATCGTCCTACGAAAACTATAGATTTGTTAAGTATTGAAATTTTGCTAACTTTAACTTTATTTGAATTAGATGACTAAAAAAATTAAATTAAATTAAAATTGAAAATAAACTAAAAACAATTAAAATAACGAAAATTAAAATTAAAATAAAGAGAGCATGTAACGAAAATTAAATGGAATTTAAATCAATGAAAATAAATTTAGGGTACGTGATTTCACCATAACTAATCCACTCTAAATTCTCTATTTCATTTTGTCTAAAACTATTCACTTAGTTGATAGTCGAGATTCCTTAATTTATTCACTATCTCCTCCTGAGTTCAATCAAAAATATCCTTAGTTATCAATTCACTATATTTCTATACAAATTAAACTAATTAAAATCATTAAGATTTATGAAAACTCATATAGCGACTCTATAAATCATGCAACTATATTCCTATTTCACATGTAATTTATGGTTTTCAATCCAATGAACTAGATATATAAATTTTTTTATGGTTTTTTTTATGATTAACATATTATTTACTTAGTGGCCAGTTAAATTGAAACATTAAAAATAAAATTAAAAACTCAACTGAAAAAATAATTCATGGACTAAATTAAAAAAAAAAATTAAAATATTATATTTAGGTTTTCGTGACCTTTAATTTTTATAGGCGCTTCTTGGTACGCCTTTATACAGGCCCAGAATTGACTCAAGTAACCCACATAAATACCATCGACCTTGACTTTCTTTCCGGTGCTTTAAATATATTATATTTGCTTTATTAGTTTAATTCTTGATGTGTGCAGTTTTTTTAACTTTCCCAAACTCTTCACGTCACGACTTTAATGCAGGGATACACAATATTGGGTCTCTTGGGCCACTTGAATGAATTGGGCCGTTACGCAAAACATTGTCCAAATGACGTGGCTGCTATAGACTTTTAGATCTTATGATTTGGGCCTCAACCATGGGCTTCTATTGAATTTGTCTAAACCCTTTGAAGAAAGGGTTTTATGAGTTTTTCTTTTAAAAATTGAAAACAATTAGAGAAATATGACGAAATTTTGAGCTTAATTTAAGTAAATATCCTTTTATAAAATATTATAACAAAATATTTAGTATATATGTTTATATCCTAAGTGTAAAATTTTAAATACTAAGTATAAAAAATTATATTCCTAGTACATTTCAATATAGTAACTGAAATTAGTAGATAAACATATTTACCAAGTGTAAAAATATATATACCTGAAGATTTAGATATAAAATTTAAAAAATGGACATCTATTCAATCAAATTTAAAATATTGATCATCTACCTAAATTTCTCAGTAAAATTTCATATGGTGTACGGATGATATTTTTCAAAATATTCTGTCAAAATACGGTGGCAAACTTGTAACAAAACCGAACTTTTTCAAAATTTATAAAAAGTGTCAAAACCGTAATAAAAGTCGTCCTGACTGAAAACCAACGCCAACGTATATACCTCATTTTAATACTTTCTCAAATTCATTTTGTTTTTTTTATTTGTCTTTTTCGTTTTTATGCTTTATTTTATTGTTTTTTTTTTTTTTTTTTTAATTATTTCTCATAGAACCCATTCTCACTCATTATATCTTATTTTGTTTTTTTATTTGTCTTTTATTTTATATCTTATTTCTCATAGAACCCATTTTCACTCATTATATATATATATATATATTTTTTTTCTTTTTCATCTTTTTAATACTTTTTTCTTTTTAATTTTTTTCTTTTCTTTTTTTTTTAATACTTATTTCATTTTTTACCATTTTTTTTCAAAATTATTTACTAATTTCATACTAGTTACTAGTTCTTCTCTTTTTTTGTTTTTTTTTTCTTTTTATTTTTTCCTTTTTTTTAATGAACCATGCCCATCCCTCTCCTTTTTTGGTCTTTTAAAAAAAAAATCATTCTTTTGGTTTTCCTCTTTCCTCTTTTCTAATTTCTTTTTTTCATTTTATTTTATTTTATTATTTTTTAAAATAAAATAAAGCACTAATTCTTAGAAAACTATGGTAATCATTTAAGTTACTGGTTTCTAGACCAATAGCCACTTCAACTGGTGACAAATTACTAATTATTAGTATTGGTTACTAGTAATCAATCTAACTAGTAGTTTTTAGATTAGTAGCCACTTAGACGAGTGACTTTGTACCGATTACCAAGTGTTCGGAATAAATATTTTTTAGTTATCTTAATAAGTAATAGGTACTTGATATCTTATGGTAATTATTTAGATTAATGGTTTCCAAACTGATGGCCACTTGAATTGGTGATAAGTTACCAGTTATCAGCATAGATTACTAGCTACTAGTTTTTAAATTAGTAGTCACTTAGTCTGATGATTTTTTACCAGTTACTAGTGACCATAATGAATTTTTTTAGTTATCTCAATATATATTAAGTACTTAGTATGATTATTATTTCTAGATTGGTGGTCACTTAAATTGGCGATAAGTTACTAGTTACCAGTATTTCTAGACTAGTAGTCACTTAGACTGGTCACTTTTTATAAGTTATAATAAATTTTTTTATTATCTCAATATATAATAAGTACTTAGTATAGTTATTGGTTTCTAGACTGGTGGTCACTTAAACTGATGACGAATTACTGGTTACTAATTCTGGTTACTAGTAACTAATCTACCTATTAATTCTAGATTAGTAGCTACTTAGACTAGTGACTTTTTATTGGTTACTCGTGACTAGAATAAATATTTTTTAGTTATCTCAATAAATAATAAGTACTTAGTAAATTATGGTAATCATTTAGATTACTAGTTTCCAAACTAGTGGCCACTTAAACTGATGATAAGTTACTGTTGATAGAGGTTTTGTCAACAATAAATTTAGAAAAAATTACAAGATGTGGCTTGTGTGAAAAGGGGTAATTAACTTGAGCAAATAAAGAGACAAGAGTTTTATAGTGGTTCAGCCTAAAAAAGATGAGCCTACGTCTACTGTTTTTCACTATTTTTTGGAGAATTACAAGAACTCAATTACAATGTGTTGTTTGGAAAGAAGAAGAAAGAGTTAAAAAAGTTCTCTCAAAAATTCCTCAACCTCCTAAGATCAGAAAAAGTTTCAGATCCCCCTTTACTGAAACATTGAACTCCCTTTATATAGATGAGAATAGCTTAATGTTTCCCAATTGTGAGAATGAGTAATTGTATAATTGGGTAATACAATTTGAGTAACAATATAACTGGGTAATTACTTAAATGAGATGACTGATCGATCTTTAAAGAGAAACTTTCGTTTCCCTTTCTTTGTAGGTTACCCGTTTGACAAAGTATAGACTAGTCTCTTTTTCATTCTAGTCGCACTTAACTTATTCAGAGGAGGTTGCACGTAACTCTTTCGGAAGAGGTCGCACTAACTTATGCGATGGAGGTCGCATGTAACTCTTTCAGAAGAGGTCGCACTAACTTATGCGGTAGAGGTCGCATGTAACTGTTTCGGAAGAGGTCGCACTTAATCTTACTCATGCGACCTGACATAGGATTTTAGACCACACGACAATTGCCCCCCAGCTCCATTAGTTCTTCAGGACAAAAATGGAGCTTCCTTCTAATGTAAGTGCGAGCTTAAAAAATGCGATGTCATGACCTAGGCTTGAAACTCTTGAAGAGTCGAAGAGTCGCCAGATCTCAAATCTCACCTTTTTCAAGATCACGCGCACCTTTTTCTGACAGATGAAAACACGTGTCGCCTTTTCTAAGAAGAATAGCAAAATTCGAGGAGACTTAATGATAGCGATGATGCCAGCTGTCGTCTCAAATCAAATCGTTTCAAATTTCTTACAAGATACCGGTTAAATTTCGCAAAAATCAAATTCCGTGTGAATTTCGGCCTTTAGATCTGAAAATTAAATACCTTGATCTACGGCTGTGATTTAGCGATGCTTGAGCGATAAATATTGGAAATCAATCCGCTTCTTCATTATAAACTCTGTCTTCCATCTTTCTAAAGCCCAGTATTCATAGAGCAACCCCTCCAGCATCGTTTCGTTCTTCAGCTCGCACAGTTCCAGTATCTTCTCCGACGGAGTTACCACAATCTTTCAAACCATATTTCAATCCCTCTGTTTTCGAAGAAAGGTTAGTATATTTCTTGTCCCCTATTGTTCTTCGTCTGTAAACTTATTTTTAGTTTTTATTTCTAGGAATTGAAACAAACTGTGGAGTCCAAATGGCCTGAATAAGAACCCATCCCACATTCGGATGGACTAGAATGAGAATTTTTCAGATCCCCTTTACCAGTTCGTAGAATAGATTCTTTTCTAGACAATGGACAAAGACGAACTCGTAAAAGAGTTTTTAGGGTCTGAAACCCTATTTATTTATTTATTTTTGACGAACTGCTCGAGCAATTTTTTATGAATCCGTAGTCTGATTAGAAAAAATCCGTTGAGCTCGCTTATTAATACAATCCTAGGGTGAACCCCCAAAATTTTCTTGCATATAACAAAGATCCTTGATGCTCGCATAGGACTAAATCCATCCGTATTTCTTTTTAGATGTCTAATAGTGAGGACTTTAGGGAAGGGAATGCATTCTCAGTAGAATCTGAGAACTCTAGTGTTAGCTCCATAAACCTTGAACATTACCTTGAGCCAGAACCCGAGGTAGAGATAACCGGGGTCAGGCAAAATAGTCCTCGTATAGGCGACCTCCCTCAGGACCTGTGGCCTCGGCATATCAGGGATGCCCCTGCCTTCGCAATGGGCTATCAATACGTAGAGGGGAATTGGTCATGTACCAATATAAGGACGAGCTGCACAACAAACAAGCTCAGCAAAATCGTGCACAACTATAAGATCGCCATCCCACTTCGCCTTCCTATAGAATTCAATCGACCACATACACCACTACGCGGAATTGCCTCATTTTCTGAAGCAGTTCTCAAATGCGGTGTCCACCTCCCACTCCATCCATATACAAAATTAATCATCGATTACTATGGGGTCGTCCCTTTCCAACTGACTCCAAATACATATAGATATATGGTAGGTTTGTACATACTTTACCACAAATTAGGTTTAGACACCCCCACTCCTGAAGAGTTCGCTTAGTTTTATCAAATGAAATCAAACCCGTCAGATTTTGGCTTTTTTTATGCGAGCAAATGGTCGAACCAGGCAATAAAAACAATCTACGGGGTTCGCAACAACATGGAAAAATGGAAAAATCTATTTTTCTACTTTGACTATGCGGATAACGGCTTCTTTCAGAACCCTGGTAGGTAGCTTTTCAACTTATCGCCTTTTTCTGTATTATCATATTTATCCTGATCGCACTTGTATACATCGCAGACAACAGGGAACAGCCTGGACTTTCCACGGAATAGCTCGCAAGGGTGTACAAAATCAACGACCTTCCAATTGAGGAATTTGATTGGAAGGTACTTGGTACTTCCAAGAACTTGGTCGCTTGTGGATTGCTTCCAAAGGGAGCCGCATTCCCTGTCCCCACCGTCCGTTCGTCCAGACCTTCGAGCTCGAAGAAAAAAAAGCCGAGGAAGCAGACGGATAAGAGTGCCTCGTCTTCTAAACCTAGGAAACGAAAAATACCTACCACCCCTTTAACTTCGGAACCATCTTCTCTAGAAACAGCATCACTACTAGCTCCTCAACAGCAAGAAGGTAATCATATATATATATACATCTTAATCATTATTGTATTATGTTACCTCGCTTGCTGACATATCTATACAGGGATGGTTATTAGTAGCGGCCTGTGAGCACCACCTTCCACTCTCGGGTCCATGGCAAAATCCAAGACACCTGAGAGCACTCCATCATCGAAAGGGAAAGAGAAGGTTGAAACTTCCAAAAAGCGAAAAGTCGCCTTTGAGGACATCCTGGCAAGCTCGCCTTCTCCACAGCCTTAAACAATGAGCCATCCCTAACCATCCAAGGAAACCGCTACCTCTTCGGAACCAAACCTGGTAGATAAAGATGAGGAGATCTTCGCTCTCCTTAATCAATTACCAGAGAAAGCTAGAATGAGCACAACATTCATTGATCGCTTCACTTCCGATGAGGGCTGGGAGAGGATGAAGCGACGATCTGCCAAGGTTGCCTTCGGTTCTGCGATGAGGATACTGGCAAATGTAAGCGCCTTTTATTCTCTCTTCAATGTATTATTTCTTGGTATTAACGGTTATATTTTCAGACCACGGCTGCTGCTGTCCTGATGTATGACCCAGTCCTCGAATATTTGGAAAAAGCCGAAAAAGTCGAAGAGATAACCCAAGCATTCAAGAACTCGGAGAAAGCTCAGGAGGAGGAGAAAAAATCCTTTGACTTGGAGAGGCAGCAGCTGCTCGAAGGCCTGGCTAAGGAGAAGCTCGAGAAGGAGAATCTCGAGGAGAAAGTCAAAGAGCTCGAGAAAACTATCTCCGAGCATCCAGATCGTATGAAGGAGGCGACAACAGAGGCACTTCACAAGGCTATTGAAGAGTTCAGGGCTATTGAAGAGTTCAGGGCTATTAAAGTCAAAGAGCTCGAAGATAAAGTCAGTGACATCGCCTCGTCGACCATTATTTTTAACATCTTCTGCGAGCATTCGGACTTCGACTTTTCTATCCTTGGCGAGGATGTGGTCGAGCTTGTCCAGAGTTGGAAGGAGGATACAACTAAAACTGGAGATGGCGGTGCGAGCACTTCTGCATAAATACATTTATATTTGTATCTATGTATTTTTTTTTTATAGAACAATGCGGGCTTGGTCCCCCTTTTTCTCTCTTTTCTTATATACGGGTGCGAGCTTTTTAATGAATGTTTTTGTTTTTCTTGTCAGACATATTCCTGCAAAATAATCAAAATAACATTGTAATATAACTAAGTAGTCAATCACTAGGTGACTGATTGGTACGCTTTTTGCGATTTGAATCCAACTAACTTAAAATGAGTTTTAAGTGTTAGGATGGGTTAGATCACTTAAGAAAACAGTAAGTATGAGTGATGCAAACTCAATACTTATTTTTCAAAAGTTCCATGGTAAAATGTAAATATAGCAATATATCACATCGAATAATGAACGTTTTTCTTAGTTACTTTGTCGTTCGAGGAGGGAAATTGTGTAATACGATATGCTAAGGCATGAAGCGAGGAGAAAATCCTAGGATTCCAACTCCTCTAAATGGACGTTTGCATAGTCCCTTAGGAAGCAGGTAGGAGATAATATTCTGATCCCACTGCCCCCCGAGTTTTATGGTGTCCGAAAACTGCCATAGAACTATAAGAGATGAATCAAATGAAGTTGAAGCAATAGTCGAAGAAATATTATTGACGAATGACGTCGAATGACGAAATAATGAAGATACAGGAAGCCATTGAAAAATACATGAAGATATATATGAAGATTCATTGATAATAACGACGAAGTTGTTTTGCATTCCAAGTATGTTCGATCTTTTGTCCACCGATGCGAGCTAGCTTGTATGTCCCAAGTCGACGACGTCAATATCATAAGGTCCTTCCCAGGAAGGTCCAAATACACCAGCACCATGCTCTTTATTATTAGGTAGAACTCTTCGAAGGACAAGATCACCAACTTCAAAATGTCTACTTTTGACTTTGGAGTTAAAATATCGAGCAGTGCATTGTTGATATGATGCGATTCGAAATTGAGATTGTTCACGCCTTTCTTCTAAAAAATCGAGCTCAATTCTCATTAATACATCATTCTGATCTTGCTCATAAACAGATTGCTGTAGAGAGCTCGCACCAATTTCAACTGGGATCATTGCTTCATATCCATAAGATAAAGAGAATGGACTCTCTCCAGTAGTGGTTTGTTGAGTGGTGCGATAAGCCCATAAAACTTCTGGAAGTACTTCTGGCCAAGCTCCTTTATGCTCCTCCAGCTTCGTTTTTATATTCTGTTTAAGTATTTTGTTTATCGCTTCGACCTGCCCATTGGCTTATGGATAAACAACAGCAGAGAAACTCTTCTTGATGCCCAAGTTGTTGCAGAATTTACGGAACTCATCACAGTCGAATTGTTTCTCATTATCAGAAATTATAGTATGCGATATACCATAACGGTAGATTATAGATTTGTAAACAAAATCTATCATCTTCTTTGCGGAAATGGTGCTCAAGGCTTCAGCTTCCGTCTATTTTGTGAAATAATCAACTGCGACCACCGTATACTTCAGTCCACCCTGTGCTAATGGAAGCATCCCGATAATATCAATCCCCCAAACAGCAAATGGCCATGGACTAGTCATTGTAGTTAAAGGAACATGTGGTATTCTAGGAATATTCGTAAACCGTTGACATTTATCACACCTCCTAGCAAATTCCATTATATCCTTCTTCATAGTCGGCTAAAAATACCCTTGTCGAAGAATCTTGTTTGCAGGTGCTTGCCCCCCAGAATATTCCTTCGTGAATTTCCCTCATAATGTAGCGTGCTTTTTCATCATTGACACATAATAATAATGGCGAGCTAAAACTTCTTCGATAAAGCTTCTCATCATGGATGATATAGTGGGCTGCCTTCATGCGGAGTCGCTTTGCATCGTCTTTGCTTTCAGGAAGATCGCCATTTTGTAAGTATTGCATTATAGGATCCATCCATGATGGTTTTTCGTCAATTGGCATTGTTACTTGGGGCTCAACTTTGATGCTTGGCGATACAAGAAATTCAACAGGAACAACCTTCAATAACTCTGCATCTTTTGTTGAAGCGAGCTTAGCAAGTGCATCCGCCTGGGTATTTTCAATGCGAAGAAGAAGTTGAATGTTATAAGCAGTGAATGTCGAGAACAATCATCGTACCTCCTGCAAATAGGCCATCATTCTCTCCCCTCTTACTTGGTAATCACCCTTAACCTGACAAACAACCAGCTAGGAGTCGCTGTACATTTCAATCATCTCGACCTTCATTTCCAGTGCAAGCTTTAGCCCAGCTATCAGTGCTTTATATTCAGCCTCATTATTCGACTATGGGAATTTGAAGCGAAGCGCATAATGAATGTTATGCCCTTCAGGACTGATTAAAACTAGGCCCACACCTGCTCCATTCTCGTTTGATGACCCATCAACATAAAGTTTCCACAACCTTAATATATCTGAAATAGGTTTTTCGAGTACTCTTGTGGGAAGATCGACATCATATGTAAATTCTGCAATAAAATTTGCGAGGGCCTGACTCTTTACGGCAGTGCGAGATTGAAAATTGATGTCAAATTGACTCAATTCAACGACCCACTTTAGTAGCCGTCCTGAAGCCTCATGTTTCTGTAGAATCTATTTCAACGGAAAATTCGTGAAAACTTTGATGGGAGTGAGTATGAAAGTAAGGTCGAAGCTTTCTTGATACGATGACGAGTGCTAGTGCCAATTTTTCCATCTCTGGGTATCTAGTTTCGGCACCAAGTAATCGTTTACTTACATAATAAACAGGTCGCTGTATATTCTCCTCCTTGCGAATTAATGCAGCACTCGTCGCATATTTTGAAACAGCGAGATATAAGCATAATTCTTCTCCTAGTTTTGGCTTCGACAAGAGTGGAGGAGAACCCAAGTGTGTTTTTAACTCTTGGAACGCCCACTCGCATTCTCTCGTCCATTCAAACCTCTTTGATCCTTTCAATACTTCAAAGAACAGTTGGCATTTATCAGTTGACCTGGATACAAACCGACTCAGTGCAGCCACTCTTCCTGTCAGGCTCTGTACATCCTTGGGTTTACGAGGAGATTGTATATCAATCAGCGCTTGTATCTTCTGAGGGTAAGCTTCAATGCCTCGTTGATTGACCTTGAAACCCAGAAATTTTCTAGATCCTACCCCAAATGCACACTTCTGGGGATTCAGTTTCATTTGATATTTCCAGAGAATTTTGAACATCTCATCAAGATGTTTGATGTGATCTTCAGCTTTCTCCAACTTCACCAACATGTCGTCGACATATACCTCTATCGTCTTGCCAATTTGTTTTGTAAAAATCATATTAACAAGACGCTGGTAGGTCGCTCCTGCATTGATGAGTCCGAAGGGTATCTTCTTGTAGCAGTATAATCTTCGATGATTATACCATGAAACCCAGAAATTTTCCAGATCCTACCCCGAATGCACACTTCTGGGGATTCAGATTCATTTGATATTTCCAAAGAATTTTGAACATCTCATCAAGATGTTTGATGTGATCTTCGGCTTTCTCCAACTTCACCAACATGTCGTCGACATATACCTCCATCGTCTTGCCAATTTATTTTGCAAACATCATATTGACAAGACGCTGGTAGGTCGCTCCTACATTGATGAGTCCGAAGGGTATCTTCTTGTAGCAGTATAATCCTCGATCAGTGATGAACGAGGTATGCTCCTCATCTAGCTCGTACATAGGGATTTGATTGTATCCAGAACATGCGTCCATGAAACTTAAGAGTTCATGCCCCGATGTCGCATCTACAAACTGGTCGATTCTCGGAAGGAGGAAGCTGTCCTTCGGGCATGCTTTGTTGAGATCGGTGAAATCGATGCACGTTCTCCACTTCCCATTGGGTTTCTTTACCAAAACCGGGTTAGCAAGCCAATCAGGGTAAAAAGATTCCCTTATAAATCCAATTTCGAGCAACTTCTCCACTTCTTCTTTTAATGCGAAGTAGCGCTCTGGATTCATAGCTCTCCTTTTCTGTCGTACAGGCTTCTTTGTCGGGTCTATGTTAAGACGGTGGCATATGATATTCGAATCGATCCCTACCATGTCCGAATCTTGCCATGCGAAGACGTCCAAGTTAGATTCCAGAAAAATGACCAATGAAGCTCGCATAGGTTCTTGAATCTTTGTTCCAATCTTTAAAGTCTTGGAGGACATGTCAAATGATAAATCCTCCAAATCTTTGATGGGTCCAGTTCTGACCTCTTCGTCTATTCCTCGAGGATCGAAGTCTTCGCTAGTCATTTCGATTGACGCTTTATCTGACAGTTCGATTGGTGCTTTGACTGATGTTCCAACTGATGCTTCGACTGACGTTCCAACTGATGCTTTGACTGACGTTTTGCCCAATGTTTTGACTAACGCTTCTTTTGGTAGCTGGACCATCATTGTGTGAGGCATCGCATCCTTTGCTGCGAGTTTCAATAAGTTGTTATAACAAGTCCACGCATCATATTGGTTTCCTTGCACCTGGCCTACCCTGTGTTGGGTCGGGAATTTCATAGTGAGATGATAAATTGAAGTGACAGCTCGAAATTCCCTCAATGTCGGTCTTCCCAGCACAGCATTGAATGTGGAGGGGCAATTTACCACCAAAAATTGGGTCATGATCGTTGAAACCCTAGGATAGGTTCCAACGTTGACCATTAATTCAATCATGCTCATAGGCATTAGGCTATCACCAGTGAAACTATAGAGCGGAGTGATGATAGGCTTCAAGTCGCTTTCATTCAACCCCATCTTCTTAAAGGCGTCGTAGTACAGGATGTCAACAGCACTCCCGTTATCGACCAATACTCGCCACAACTGCGTGCTTCCACAATTAATTTTTATGACCAATGCATTATTATGCGGATAATGAACCTCCCTCGCGTCATGTTCTGTGAAGGTAATGTCCATATCCGGTACTCGTTGAAGCTTTCGTAGTCGCTGCTCAAGGTGCATGACGTTAGTCAATGGCTGTAGTCGAGCTTCTCGTGCATACCTCTCTTGAGCCCTTTTTGAATTTCCACCAACATGCGGTCCTCCAAAGATAGTTCGTACTTCGCGTTGAATTTTTGGAGGTCGCTGTTGGTTTTCTTCTCGCCTTTTGTTATTCTGCCTGGTGTATTGCCGTAGTCACCCTTCTTTAATTAATCTTTCAATTTCATCCTTCAAGGCGTAACAATTATCGGTGTCATGTCCAATGTCATTGTGATACTGACAGAACTTGTTGGGGTCGTGCTTTGCTCTGTCCCATTTCATTGGTTCCGGTTGATGGTATCGCTCCTGCTGGTTTGTGACCGCATAGATATGATCTATGGGCGCGTTTAATTCGGTATGATTGTTGAACCTCATGGGGGTTCTCAAAATCTCCGCCAACTGTTCAGTACTCCTTTTGTTTTTCTTATTACCGTTATTGTTGGTCGTGATCGTGTCTTTAGTAGCATCTTTCCTTCCTCTTTTTTCTGTCTTTTGAAGATTCTCGCGCGAAGATTCTACCCTCAGATGCAGACCAACTCTTCGGTAGAAGTCTTCGAGAGTTCTACATTCTCGCTCAAGTAATTCCTCCCAGAGTTAAGTTTCTGGTCGCACTCCAGCCATCATGAGAGTTAAAACTCTCCCTTCAAGTGGGTTGTTGACCTTTGCTAACTCTGAGGTGAATCGATTGAGATAAGATCGTAGAGTTTCCTCTGAACCTTGTCGAATTGTAGACAAGCTAACAAGCGGAACAGTAAAATTCTTTGTAAATTGGAACTGTCTCAAGAACGCCATCTGAAGTTGTTGCCAGGACGAGATTACTTGAGTCCTCGAAACCACTTCTTTGGTGCTCCTGAAAGAGTTACAGCAAAACATCTGCAACGTGTATGATCATTGACACGATGGAGTTCCATCAGGTCGCTGAATGGTCCATATGGTCCTGTGGATCAGTTTTCCCATCAAAAGTGTTTACGGTAGGAAGTCTGAATCCAATAGGTAGGGAAGCAGCTCGAACTTTCTCGCTGAATGGCGATTGACGATACCCATCAGCGAGCTCATCGTCCCATCTAGCAAGTGCATCTAATGCGATCCTCAAATTGTGAACATCGATGTTCGGAGGGAGGGCATTATCTCTTGCTGGCGGCAAGGGAGGCCTTTGATCATTATCTCGATGTATGGCAGGTTGATCAGGTAGAGTCTTCTGTGATCTGCGAGAGGAATCCAGTGAAATAGTGCGACGAGATCAGCTTTGGTCGTTATAATGCGATACGGATCGTTCATGACTACGTCACCGCTCTAAGTGTAGTCTTAGGTCTATAGGATTTTGTCTCGACTCTCTGCTGATTCTTTCGAAGACGCTTCTTGATTGATGTTTTTGTTCGCTGTTTAAGCAATCTTGATTACCAGTTGACTTGCGAGAAGGTTGTCCACGATCACGGTTAGTGTTTGAAGTCTCTGTACTAGATTCTAGAGGCAAGTTTACGACCTTGCCTTTTCCCTTGGAGATGTGATCTTCATGACGCTCTTGCTGGGTTCTTGGCTGATCGAGTTTCCTTGTCTCTAGGATCTGTATTCCTTTCTCAGGTAGTTGAGCAGGACGTTCTCTGGGACGTTCGTGCTGCAGTGGGGTCACCATCTGTCCTTCAGTAAGTCGTCGTAGGGAGTCATTGATCTGGTTAGTGATTTGCTGAAGGTTCACCAGTGTCTCCTCCATGCGATCCTGTCTCTGAGCAAGGTTTTCTGATGCGGTCATGGTAGGCTGATCCTGAGTAGGGTCTGCCTGTGCAGTAGCAGTGCTTTGGGGTTGGTTTTGGCTAGTTCCGGTGACTCTTGTAGTGTTTCTAGTATTTGCCATTGTTGAAAGAAATAGAATGGACAAAATTTTCTGCCGGAATGCCCTCCTTCTAGCGCCAATTATTGATGGAGGTTTTGTCAACAATAAATTTAGAAAAATTTATAAGATGTGGCTTGTGTGAAAATAGGTAATTAACTAGAGCAAATAAAGAGACAAGAGTTTTATAGTGGTTCAGCCCCAAAAAAGATGAGTCTACGTCCACTGTTTTTCACTATTTTCTGATTACAAGAACTCAATTACAATGTGTTGTCTGGAAAGAAGAAGAAAGAGTTAAAAAAGTTCTCTAAAAAATTCTTCAGCCTCCCAAGATCAGAAAAAGTCCCAGATCCCTTTTACTGAAACATTGAACTCCCTTTATATAGATGAGAATAGCTCAATGTTTCCCAATTGTGAGAATGGGTAACTGTATAATCGGGTAATACAATTTGAGTAACAATATAACTGGGTAATCACTTAAATGAGATGACTGGTCGATCTTTAAAGAGAAACTTTTGTTTCCCTTTCTTTGTAGGTTACCCGTTTGACGAAGCGTAGACTAGTCTCTTTTTCATTCTGATCGCACTTAACTTATTCGGAGAAGGTCGCACGTAACTCTTTCGGAAGAGGTCGCACTAACTTATGCGGTGGAGGTTGCATGTAACTCTTTCGGAAGAGGTTGCACTAACTTATGCAGTGGAGGTCGCATGTAACTGTTTCGGAAGAGGTCGCACTTAATCTTACTCATGTGACCTGACATAGGATTTTAGACCGTACGATAGTTACCAACCAGTTATCAGCATTGATAACTTGTAATCAATCTAACTATTAGTTTCTAGACTAATAACTACTTAGATCGGTGACTATTTACTAGTTACTATCAACCAGAATAGTTGCGAATTCTAAACAATAGCTATCAGTAACCCCGCTGGTTGCTAGTTACTGATTTTAGGTTTCTATACAATACCAGTTTAGTTATTGGTTTCCATATTAGTAGCTAGTTACAAAGACTTAAATTAGTTACAAATTACTGGGTTTTTTTTTAGTGGCTAGTTATAAAGATCTATCGCTGGTTACATGTTATTGATTTACAAATTGATATCTATTTACAAAGACTGGTGACTAGTTACTAGTGACTGGTTACCAATTACAACAGTAGTCAATAGTTATCGTAAATCAATCTGGTTATTAATTATCAATTTAGTTACTTCATATTAGTTACCAATTTAGTTAGTGATTATTAATTACCAATTTAGTTACTAAGTACTAATTCATCTCTTCTTATTTTTAAAATTTTTCCCTCTTCTATTTTTATTTTCATTGAGCCATGCTCTTCTCTTTTTCTTATTATTTTTTTTTGTTTTTTTTGTTTTTTTTTTTGTTTTTCATTCTTTTAATTGATCTAATACAATTATGTGTATTATACATAACAACACTTTACTTTGAGGATTGATAAACTAAATATACAGAAGTAAATAAATGTAGTTAGAACCTCAGCACATCATAACTTCCCCATTGAGACATTCATATCATCTACCTAAATAAGTAAGAACTTTGCTTTTATATTAATTATTATCTCTATTGATCTGGTTTGATTTTAAATTCACCCTTAACCAAAGTCTAAATTAGTTTGTGGGAGATGAACTTGGTGAGCAGGCTGCAAACCTCTTTTCCTGTAATTAGTTTTAAATAAATCATTCCAAAAGAAAAAAGTATTTTTTTTTTTTTTGTATTACTAAAGCAATCATTCCAAAAACAATCATGTATCAAAGCAAGTTTATTCGGATTCCAGCATCCAAAATGAACTACCAGTTATTGCATAGTTCTAAATCAAATTATAAGGAGCTATAAAGCTTAATTCAGGTCCTAACGTATAAGACATACCACAAATAATAATGAAACTATTTCAAACTAATACGACAGGTTAACCCACCTGAATTAAAATGAATCAAAATTTTAGATTCAGAGCCCCAAAAAATAATTTGGTACCAAAATCGA
Source organism: Parasponia andersonii (assembly GCA_002914805.1). Classification (NCBI taxonomy): domain Eukaryota; kingdom Viridiplantae; phylum Streptophyta; class Magnoliopsida; order Rosales; family Cannabaceae; genus Trema; species Trema andersonii. Next base: position 814,633 of record JXTB01000104.1, on the reverse strand, counting down.
ATGTTAGAACACAGTTTTAATTTTGGAGGTGCCCTGATGGCGTGAACAACTCTGCCTACTTCCTGTAAATATCCATGAGCAAGAAAAGGCAGAAGAGCACCACCGAGTGGAGTGGCTTGAAGAGATTGCGGGTCACAGTTCATCATAATGAGTTCGACAATGAATTGGGTCTTTTATTGCCCTCAGTGCCGCCAAGATCCCCGCCTTGTGGACTGTCGATCGGAGAACCGATGCTTCGGCTCTAAACCCCATCATGCCGTACAATGGCTTGAACCGTTCAGAGTGTAGGAATTGATAGGCGGAGGAATTCGATATCTAAAAACATTGTGTCATTTATCTAAAAAGTACCGTATGAAATCGTTTAAAAAATTGAGTACCGTATATGTGTAATTCTTTTTCAAAAACACCATATAGGATCTAGTTTCCCCATTCTTCAAATCATCTTTCTCTAATTCTTTTATTAAACGCCACTTTAACCTCTCTTTTGCATAAATACTTCAGAACCTCGGTAATTTAACAAAACATCAAAAATTTAAGACAAAAACTTTATAAGCATATAATTATTTAGGCATAAAACTAAGTTTGAAAGGTACGTAAATAATGTATAAATAAAATTACAAAATTTATTAAATAATATTTATTTATTGTTATTATTATTTTTTCTAACTACTCAAATTATGATATTACGATAGCCGTTCAATAATAAAAAAAATATACATATAAATAAGTAAAAAGACAATAGATTATATGGCCTATATATATATATTTGTTAATTGTTGGGTTAGCTACTTTCAGTCATCAAAGTAAGGTCCGTGTATGCCTTCGTTTAATTAAAGTACTATGTAATTTTAGAAGATCACGAAAACTCTCATCATAGGCAATGATCAGTGACTGCATGCATAATTAAGAACATCTGGCAATATTTATATGTATTTGCTCTCATAATATTGTCACAATGGGTAATTTTCTGAAGTTTTATGATGTTTTGTTTTTTAATTTTACCAGTTTCCAGTAACTGTATAATTATATTATAGATATTTAGTGTTCAAAACATCTATGAGGCACTTATATATATAGACAACAAGGTTTGTAAGGATGGTCTCCTGTATATAGAGTCATTAGTATATCACTTATGGCATGCTAAAATGTGGATTGTGCTAGGCACCATTTAGTTATGTGAATCATATCGGTCTTAAATTAAGCGCGATAAGTGGATCATAACACAACACGCTAATATGTAGGCATGGTGTACTAGCACATTACACATGCATTATTATAAATTGTTTTTCTAATATTCAAGTGCTAATCTAACAGTGAAACAATTATAATCAGTTATGATATATAAATAATTCTCAAGTTTTTATTTTTTGTTCTTTTATAGTATTAAAAAGTTCGTATTTAATTTATTCATTAAACTTTGAATGATTTTGGGTAAAAGAAGTTTACAAAACGGTAAAATTTACTAATTATATGAGTTAATTTTGGCCCAAATAAATTAACATGTCTAAACAAGTGAGACAACATAGTATAATACGATATGTTTGAATATAGGCCAACGAGAGACATGCCAAAATAATAATTTTGAACTTTAGGAATAACATAACATGACGTGACTAAAAAATGAGCCATTCCTAGCAAACATAAAAAATCACATTTGTATCTCACTTAAAATGGTCCGGCCAAACACGCGTGTCTGACAGCTCTACCTATATATGTAGTCTTTTCAGTAAACTACATTACTATATACCGCTTCTGCTTCAGACAAAACGCGATACTCCAACCCTGTCTTGCGGCAATAATTTGGGTTCTTTCTTGTTTTTAGTCGGTTTTTTTTTTTTGGCTGGAAATTGTTCTTAGTTGTGTTTTGTTATGGCAATGGGCAAGGGGGCAAAACTTTTATGATCGACTTATATGATTGATATTCACTTCTGAACTCTCTCTACTTTTATCAATGCACTGTTTTAATTCAATGCTTTTATAATGAAAAGATGAAAAGAAGTGTGATATGTAAGTTGATGAATTATTAGAGTATACACTTGTGACAAGTCTTTTGAGCCTTTGAAACATTAAATATTAGCCCAAGAAAGATATACATGAGAACGGAACAGGAACCTGAGTTTTGGTGCTGGAGTTTTGGAAACAGTGTGAGAGATCTTGGGTGGTTGATTAGTAAAGGCAAGAGGGCCATGGGAATGGTCATGGAATGAGGGACACATGTATGCTTTTAACGCATGTGATACCTAGCTAGCTAGTTGAGGTCGTCTTGTATTGTCATTTGAGGCTTTTGATAGTGGCATGTGTTTGGACAAGGACATTGTCTGGCCAGACCGACACAATATTGAAAGATACATCGAGATAAATTATTGCTATGTATATTATCAATATTTTATGTACGTATAAAACCAAACTATTATGTGTGTAGATTGTAGATATATGCTTGATATATATACTTACAAATAATGAATATTTATATAGGAGAGGCGCTTTTGATATAGTGGCATGCCAGATTATCCAAACATGTATTTAAAATTCATCTGAGATTATATGCGTTTTCTTTATCTTGATAAGTTAAATACTCTTCTGAATTCTTTCTTGTGCATGATAGTTTAAAAAAAATTCATTTTTGGTTGATGGTAAAATCCTATCCATATATGGTTGTAGTCTAGGCCGACAACAATCCTCCCTCTATTGATGACTCCGTCATAATTTACTTGAATATTCTTGAATGATCCAAAAACATGTATTTATTTTACGATTTGCTTATTTTTCTACTCACTATTGTTTAGGGAGCGGCAAGGGGAGGTGGGCGAATTTCAGTAGTTTTTCAATTAATGACGATAGTTAATAAGTGGTTACAATCATATTGACCTATGCCTATAATATTGCACATCATATTGTTAATAAATTACAGTAATTACAAATAAGGTAGGTAGCTCATCAAATCAGAGTAGTACAAGTACCCAGATATATTAAAGCAAATTCAATACATAATATTTGCGTTACATATAGAGTTACCAAAGTTGACTAATCCAAATATTCAATTGTACTGTTAATTTTCATATCTTCGTAATCAGATCATGAAGCCAAAATTATAACATACTTAAAAGTATGACATATAATTGATATGTATCTGTACAACGTCATAATCAAATTAGTTGATTAAATGATCGATGCAGTGTCAATCGGAAATAATTTCAATCAATGTACTGAGGTAGCTAGCTAGACGCAGGTATGATCAAAGTCCAAAAAGTAAAAAAGCGTATAATAATTTAATTTTGCATGCTTTCAGATAAAATTCATAAATGTCCAGGGGCCTCATAAAATTAATGTTGCACGACTGTATTTTGCTGCGGAGCGAAATGATTTGCATTACTTTATATGCCTTAAAAGTTAGTGGATATGACCACACATATTTCACTCTATCATAAAAGACTCCAAAGACTCCAACAAGAAATAAAAACTTCATTTTCATGGAGAGGGAAGGAAGAGCTGATCATCAAGTAACTTAAAAAAATTTAATCTGATGAGAAAAGATGGTGCTTTAAATATACTCAATTTTCCAACTTGTTGGTTGCCATCTGGCATAGCAGCCAGACCCACTGTGGCTTTGTTTATTCTCCATCTTTTTATTTATTTTCGTTTACTTTTAAAAAAGGTTTCTACAGTGCCACCGCCCAATCAATAACCCAATCAACCAAGCAATTTCACCAGCGGACAATCTAGTAGCGAACAAAATAGAAGCTACCTTACCAGCTCCATTAGAATTTCTGGTCGCCACGTGGTCCATCCATCAGCCACATGGCATGTTCCAAAGACCAAGTGTCTCGCACCTGATTTGAACACGTGGCGGCTGATCACACAACCATAGTTTTAATATTATATGCTGAAATATATAATTGTGGAAAATAAATATGTTAGTTGGAAAATTTCAAAGCTTGGACGGGTCTTTGTAAGTCGTATTGCTATCAAGCTTTACCGGTACTGTTTACTTTCCATACTTTCGTGTACCCTAAGCGTTGAACTCTCCCTCTTTCTTTTGAACCTAGAGAGGCAAAAAAAAATAGGTTTATCCGAAGACCCATTAATAAAAATTGGTTTATGTACTTTTCTACATGTGAAGCACTAACCCTCATTTCATGTAGGCGCAAAGAAACACATCCTTATAATAGACACACATAAATAAGGACAACCATATACATATATATATATATATATATATATATATGAGCTTGTTACACTAAATAGAAAGCCTCAAGAAGGTAATCCACAGGGTTTTCAACGAAGGTTCCTCCAGTTTCTAGGACGTACCCCACCTTTTTTAAACATATAAATATATTGGTTTTATTCAATTAATAATTCTCTTTTTATATTTATATATTTTATATTTCCACTGATCAGTTATCTGTTTGGACCGCTATAAAATCCGTATAAGCCAGCAAGAATTAGAGTACTATACTTTAGTGTATCTTCCATTTTATCTCTCTCTCTCTCTTGTAACTCATAATTCACTCTCTCTCCTGATCTCCTTATATCAGGTCTCTTCTGTCCTAACCATTTCAGACAAAAAGAAGATTGGACTATAGTCCTTTTCATAAACTCATCAAACCCTTCTCTTGCTTCATTATATTAATCATACATATATATTGTGTGATCAATTACCCGATCTTCCGTATTATCCTTATTTGCTGTGCTTTTCTCCAATTAGCATTTATTATCTGTACTTATATTAAAACCGTAAAAACTATATAATAGTTGACCAATCAGGTAGTCATCACCATCATCACTCCAAAAGTGAGTATTCGCTAGTTAGCTTCATAGAAAAGGTCATTAATTAGAAACTATGGGAGTTGAAGGTACGTTGGAGTACTTGTCGGATCTATTAAGCAGTGCCAAGAGGAAGAAGAAGAAGCAAATACAAACTGTATCCCTCAAAATCAGGATGGACTGCGAGGGTTGTGCCCGCAAGGTCAAGAGCGTCCTCTCCGGGGTCAAAGGTACCTATATATATAAATATATATATATATATATATATATTCTTCATAGACCTCAACAAAATTAAAGATTAATGGCCATATATATTATTTTTTTTTATGTCATTAATCATATCGAGCTTGTTAATTGGCAACATTTTTATTTTCTATTTTTTTTTTAACTAAAATGAATAGCGAAAATATGTTTCGAGATTTTTGATTAAAAAAATAAAATAAAAATGTTGTCGAACAAAAGCGTAATTCTAAAAAATAGGCTAATGATAATATATGATTAATAATTTTGGTTGATTAATTATATGATTGGAACAGGGGCTAAATCGGTGGATGTGGACTTGAAGCAGCAGAAGGTGACCGTGACTGGCTACGTGGAACCGAAGAAAGTGTTGAAGGCAGCTCAGTCGACCAAGAAGAAGGTTGAGATGTGGCCGTACGTGCCGTACACTCTGGTGGCGAATCCATACGTGGCTCAGGCTTACGACAAGAAGGCGCCTCCCAACATGGTGAGGAGCGTCCCCAACACCGCCACTGTCACCGAGACCACCGTCGACGACTCATACACCACCATGTTCAGTGATGAAAACCCTAATGCCTGCTCCATCATGTAACATACATATAGTTGTAAAACGCACGTGCAAATTAAGGTGTAATTAGTGTTCAAAAATTAGTTAATTAATGGAAAATCTGATCATCATGATCATCATCTAATTTCCAGCCGGTGGATTAATATATAATTAGCTAATCAATGTGTATACAGTACTAATGGATACACTGAAATGCACCAATTAATCAATAGAGATAGTGCCTAGTGGGGTCATTTGGACTTGACCAATATGACATATCTTCGTGCATAATTTTGTGCAAATAATAATACTGTAGTACTCTGCCTCGAGCAAGCTCATAGGAACATATATATGGTCTAGTGGTTTTGAAAATAGTGATTATTATTCTATTAAGAAATTAAAGCTAGTTCTTACAGCCTCAGCCTTGTTTGAGCTTCTTTCGTGCACGTAAAGTGGTGACAATAACACTACCTTGTATATATAGGTTTAAGTTAGAGTATAAATATTTATATTCATTCGATTGTGATAATTAAGAGCAATACTGAAACGTTAATAAGGTTCTGGCAATTAATTGCCAATGTTGCCAAATTATTTAGCACAATCTATTATTATTTCACTAAGTGATCCTGTCACGACTCAAAATCCGGACTAGTGACAGAAGAACAATTTCACAAAGGTGAGAAATTCCTTAATTTATTTGAAAAGTGTCAAAAGTACTAGTTTTTATAAAAACAGTTCATTTAAATAAAATAATCGGAATTCCATCCCGTGAACCACTCTCACAGTTCGTATACACCACCAAACATAAATTGAACAATTACTTAAAAACGTGAAATTAAATACAAAACACAGCATCATCATCATCCACCAAAAAGTCAAACACCAGAATGGCATACATAATTTTGCAGACAAAATAGAAAGCAGTAATCTTGGTTAAAGGCTAACGCAAAATCCAAATAGTCTAAAGACTACGACAACAACTCCTAGCATTACCAAGAGACGAACTGCAATCAGGATGACTTCTTACTCCTCTTGATCACCAAGATCGCACTGGACATCACCTGAGGAGGAAGGTAGGGGATGAGCATACAATGCGCAGTAGGAAAATAGTTACCTCGGGGAAAAATAGTTCAGTGATGGGAATCTCCTGCATGGTTAGTTCAAATCCAAAACATACACACACGTGTGTATATATATATATATAAAATCCAAACCGGGAGCCAATATATATAAAACAGTGTAATCAAAACCATCACTCCATATGCACATGACACAAATCAACCCATACCCATGAGCTCACATCCTCTCATCTGTGGAAACCCAGGATGATGGCACTAAGTGTACCTAACAGCCTGCCTGATACCTAAGCCCATACCTGGAGGGAACACCCATGTGTCGCCTACCAAACCTGGAGGGGCAACCGAATTGCCTACACCTGCCAAATGGGGAGGTAATCAGAAGTAACAAAACCTCGCGCGAGTTTACGGACTTTCACTGACGGTGGGGCACGCAGCGCCACACTGTAAAACCCACGATGCTAACACGGTGCTCATGTATGATCCTATGACACGTGCAATACAGAACTGAAGTG
>JXTB01000104.1:626969-787729 GCA_002914805.1 Parasponia andersonii | reverse complement strand
AAGCATTTCCTTCCCTAAAAAGTTCTTCACTACTAGACATCTGAAAAGAAATATGCAGGGGTTCAGATATTAAGGATTTATCCTAAGGTTACATACATTTATCTACAAAGTTCATCAGAAGTATTCGAGCAGTTCATCAGAAATGCTCGAGCAGTTCGTCAGAAGAGTTCGAGCAGTTCGTCAGAAATGTTCGAGCAGTTCATCAGTAGATGAACCGTCAGTTCAGGAGTAAATTTAGGGTATCAGACCCTAGGGATTCTCTTCGCAGGACCATTTCCAGCAAATCTACTTTACAGACTAAAGAAAAAGAAAGGAATAAAATTCTTATTTCACTTCGGTGAAATAAGTTTTTCCAGATTGTTGTTTCCAATAGTGATAGAAATAAGGAGGAATACTAACCTTTCTTCGAGAGTGGGTTGATTCAATGATGAAGGAGCGGCTGCAATTGGAGCGATCTGAGAGAACGGCGTTAGGGTTTTTCTGAAGTTGAATTCTGCAGTTCTGAATAAAATGAGGAAGAGAAGAGATTTCTGATGTTTATATAATCTGACCACCGTTAGATCGCAGCCGTAGATCAGAGGATTCGAATTTTAAATCTGAAGGCCGAGGATCGCGCGGGATTTGAATTCATCTGAAAAGTCAGGATAATTTGAAATTTAAAAGATTTGGTGACGGTTGGTGTCGATCACGCATTCCTCGAATTTCGTTTCTGGTTACACGTGTTCCGTTCTGACAAAAAGGAGGATACGCGTGATCTTGAAAGAAGATTTGAAGTCTGACGGATCTTCGATTAACTCAAATCACAGGTTCTATGACGTCATAAGGTCGCACGGTAGTCAGAAGCTCCATTTCGTCCTAAAGAACTAATGGAGCTGGGGGGCAATTGTTATGCGGTTTAAAATTCTAAGGTCGCATAAGTTTTATATGCGACTTCCCTCAAGAAGGATATATGCGATCTCCTCCGTGATGCTTATATGCGACCTCTTCTGCAGGTTTTTGTGCGACCTTCTCCGTATAGTTTTCCTTAATAAACAGGGAACCTATAGGAAAAGGGAAACACAAAAACACTATAAAGGAAACCTACAAGAAGAGGGAAATAGGTAAATGCTGTGGAGGAAACCTACAAGGAAAGGGAAACTGAAGACTCCTATTTGCGATTAATTAAGTTATCCTTTTCGAGTAGTTATCTAATTGTATTGTTTGTAATTAACCAGTTATCCGTTTTTTATCCAATTACTTAATTGGATAATTACCCAATTGTATAGTTACCCGTTTATTCAATTAAGGATCCTAGAGACATAAGGAACCTAGGGGGATAGGGTCACTACAATCTATATAAAGGGGGGCTCTATGTTCCGAAGGGATCATCACAAAATCTGGGCAGAAACAAGTCAGAGAGAGTAGAAGTCAGGGAAAATACACGCTTAGGGTGGTCTAAGTTTTGAGCGTTCTTCATTAGCTTTCGAGTATTGTACCCTTGAATATTCATCAATATAGTGAGAAAACAGTGGACGTAGGCTCATCTTTTTCGGGGCCGAACCACTATAAATCCGTGTCTCCTTATTTGCTTTGATTATTTACCTCAATTTACACAAGCCACATCTCTTAATTATTCATAAATTTATTGTTGATAAAACCTCCATCAACAGATATATTCAGTTGTGTTTGGACAAAATAATTCATAATTCATGAATAAACCCACTCGTCAGAATTATATTATTGTGTCTTCGAAAAAAATTCCCAAAGATTTAAATACAAAATCAAGACCCAATAACTAGAAAATTATATTTTCCACGGAACCTCAACATATTTTTCTTTATACATCATTCATCATCATTTATCAAAATAATAAAAATGCCTATTTCTATCAGCGTCTTGATCATCATCTTTTTCATTTTGTGATTTCAATTTCTTATTTCAAAACATCATTATCATTCTCTCCCCAGAAAGATCACAATTCTCATTTAGCAAACGTTCCAAAATCCTACCGTTAGTAACTCACCCTAAAAATGAATAGCCTAAAACAAAAAACAACAAAAATTCTCAACTCAAAAAATTTCGACGCTACCAAGAGCGAGTTTCAATCGAGAACCGCAGTCGTGATGTTACCAGGAGCGAGTTTCAGTCACTACTGTCCTCATTAACTACCATTATTCGTCTGCCGCCCACCTATCGGAGCCTTTGATAGTTCGAGTACTATGGAACTTATTAAATCATTTGAAAATCTAAATAAAATAAACTAACATCATATGACGTTGTGCACGGCCAACTAACGGGTTTGTAACTGAACGGCTAAGATACCAAGATCCAAGAACAAAGTTTATGTGGGCCACTGAACCCTCCTCAGCCAATAAAAACACATAAAATGGGGTGTATTAATAAACCTAATTGGCTATACCATATGGTAGAATTGCCCTTCTTTTGTTGTTTAACAAATTTTCTGTTTGATTTAAAAAATTGGGGGTTTCTATAATACGGGTTCCACTTTTGAGTGTATTAATAAGACATACTTTAAACAATTGATATTGGATAAAAAGTAATGCTAGTGTTGATACTATACCACTTGATACATTCTAACCGCATAAAAGAAATTACAAATAAAAATAAAAATAAGAGCACTTTCCTCTTGTTATTTTTTTTTAATCTTGAATCCGTAATGTTTCAATTATCCAAATGAATTTGTGACGGAGAGGGTTGCCAACGACAAATCCTCCTCCCATGATTGAATTCTGAGATCCAATATTATGTATTTTTCTTTCCCATCGCTTGAATTACAAAAATAAAAGACTTGAATTTGAAATTGAAATATTAGTTTGTTGCTGGGTTTGAAGAAATTTGTTTTTATTTTCTTACTCTTTTCCAAATCTGATCTTTGATTTTCTTCATTCTGAATTATAAAATCCCGAAAGAAAAAATAAATAAAACTAGAGGAACAGTTTGTTTGTAATTCTTAAGCCCTAAAAGAAAACTCAAGAAAATTATGTAGAATTTATTCAAGCTTGAGGAATTATGGTATAGAGGAATTAATATCGTATGAATAATCGCACGAACCTATACCAGAGTGTAGAAGCCCCCTAGAAAATTGTACGTGCAAATAAAATTCTTTGCCTTCATTTTAAATTTTTTGTCTGTAATCTTTTAAAAGATTGTATGTCAATTATATTTTCTATCTTTAATTTTTTTAGCTTGAGAATTAGACATTAAAAAACGAAAATGGTGAATTTACAAATTAATTGGCATTTTTGGAATATAAAGAACGTACAAAGCAAAAATATAATTACTTAAAATTATTTTTGTGATGTAAAAAAGAAATTGAACGTACACGATCTAAATAGTGATAGATTCAGAACTTTCCTTTTCTAAGGGTATATGAACACATGAAACGAAAAGGAATTCTTCTCTTTAACACTGCGTAATACGTATGTACTATTTCTCTTTATTAATGCCCCACCTCACCGAATCATCTGTCAAGTGCACTGTTCTTTCTGTATACTGCAATTACTGTCTCTAAGTGCAATGTCTGCACCACGTCAACACTCAACTTATGTAGGGGTTCACCCAACATCCCACTGTCACGCTTACATGATATTTGTTTACTCATATTATATTATTTTATTTTATTTTTATATAGTTTTTTTTTGGTTTTATTATTTTAAAAATGAAAATATGTTTGGGGCATTCCGAGAATTGAACTCGGGACCTCTCGCACCCTAAGCGAGAATCATACCACTAGACCAAATGCCCATATTCGTTTATTAATCACTGAAGATGAATGATTTTATTGGTTGAATATATATATATATATATTAAGAGTGAAGGATAGTTATGTTTTTATAACTTAATTTGTTTGTTCAGTTTATACCAAAATATAAGTATAATTTGTAATGAATTTATATCATATTTAGGTTGAATACTAATTTTGATTATTATGATTACCAAAATATATTTAAAAGTTTAAATATATATATAATTTAAAAGAAATCAAATTCAAAACTTACATAAAATTGATAAAGGATTTTATAAATAATATTTACTTTTTGTAGGTCTTTATATTTCTTAAATTATTTTTTTTTCTAATTTTTGTTGTTTTATCTATTTACTTTAATTAGTTTTAAATTTAAATTAAGTATTAATATATATATATATATCTCTTTAAAGTTTAAAAAGATATTTTAGTAAACTTAATGGTCAAAATTGGTGTTTGACCCAATAAAAGTATAAATTTGTTATAAGTTTCAAATATGGAGATCAATATTGATATTAACCAAAACACAAGGTAAAAATTGAACAAACAATCAAAATAAAAATTACAAAAATATAATTAACCTTTAGAGTAATAATGCAATCACCCATTTTGTACTGAATTCTTTAGTCTGACAAAGTAACAAGCAATATATCTTCTTTTGGATGATATGGAAAACTTATATAATTCACATTTGCTTAGAACTTTAATAAGTAATTTGGTGGAATAAATTTGTATTTTTGCATTAACCAAATTTTATATGAAGAACTAATGTGTATCTAGTCTTAAACCTTTTTCACTACTATGCCTAGAAGATAACAAAAACACACGATTAGAGAAACCCAATTTTAATCTAGTTAATTTTAACCCGACCAATGTAAAATTAATCGAGTTGGAGATGGATATAACTCATCCAATGTAAACCTAACCGCCCAATACAAATTCTAACTATTTAACTTACTTTTAAAATTATGTATGTAAAATTTGAAAATTAAAAAAAAAAACTAAAAATAGAAAAAGAAAATCTTAAATCTAACTCCTTAGTTCTACATTTGGATTATGAAGTACTCAGCACTCTCAACTATCTCACTATCTAACCCTAAACTGCCACTCCACCCTTGTATTCTCACTTCCCTCCTAGGCAAAAGCTAGGAACCCACTTTCTCAACCGCCCCACTGTCTCTACTTGCTCCAAATTAGACGTCTCAAGCTCTCTCTTGACCACTCCACTCTCTTAACTCGCCGTTGATCACGATCACGATCATGCGATGTCGACCTCGGCACAATTGTTGTTTGGGTCTTAAGTCCCTAAAAAAAATGCGGATTAACCTAACCAGTATAACAGTTTCTACATCTTTTCTCAAATATAAGGTGAGTTTTGGGTTGCATTTTTGCAACATGAAATTCAATAAAACAGATAATATATATGTAAAATCTAAGATTTTTTTAAGGCAAAAGAGACATTTTAAGCTCAATGGTATTGTTGTAATTTTGATTTTTTAGAAAAAAAAAAGAGTGAAATATTTGGAATTTTATATTCAAGGGCTATAGTATTCTGAAATTACATAAAACCACCCTAGAAACTCTCATTCTTACATTTGAGGTCTTGGAAGGGAAAAAAGGAGAGAATCTGTCACCACAAGCAACCATTGTACTGCTGCCCTTCATTGCTCATGTACTGGCCTGTGCAAAAGAGCTATTATCAACGAAGCTGATGTTGCTAGTCTAGTTCTATTTCGTCGCCAGACGTCACCGCAGGAACCCATCGAAAATCACACCTAAAATCTAGTTTTCTGACTACCAGAGCATTGTCCGACGACATTTGGTCTCACCACCAACACGTGCAATCTTCTCTCGCCGTCATCGACCTCCTCTAAGTGATTTTACGACTTAACTTGCCTCTAGTAAGATTTTTACTACTTTTATCGTTTTACCAAAGTTTGTAAAAAGTGGTATTTTGGTAATTATTTGGTTAGGTAATATTTTACAAGGGGCAAATATATGAGGTGAAAGGAGGCTAAAAACCAAGAATAACTACGGTTGGTAGAAGTAAAAACAGTATCTAGAAATGCAGTAAATTTTAAATAGTATTTTTTCCAAATATTTACAAAAATGGTATTTATGAAATTTTTGGATTTTTGAGCTTAATTAATGCTCCAGACCTCGAAACTGAATTTTGACTTCAAATTTGAACTCAGTGAAGTTGAGAGATGAATTATGATGTAAAATACTACTACGTTTCAAAGTGAAACAAAAATTGGAATTTCATAGCTCGTAAATTGTATCATTTTACGTGCTATAGGTCAGTTCCACACTGAGACTCAATTTTGACAAGGTATATATTTAATCCAGTATTTTTTGGTATTCTGAATTCAGTGGTAACCTCTATTTCTCCATTTGATGCTCTAGTAGAAAAGTCACTTTTGCAAGTGGACTTATCAGGATCTAGAAACTGCTGTTCGAACACCCGAGTAACTGACGGGAGATTCTATGAGTGTCACTAGCTTGGTATTACTACTATATCAAGATATGGGTCTGATTACCTGATTTTATATCTGTTTTTATTTGTAATTACATTAAAACTTATTTATGAAAAATCGTGGTTTTACAATAATTTGATTAATTATTGAAAATTATTGGATTATACTTAGATTCGGCTGTGTAGATTATTATACATATTTTCATATTGAGATTATGGGATAAAACAACAGTGTATTGCCTATATACAGTAAATCCCAGAATAATGCCGAGTTGGATTTTAAAGCATGATTTAATTATTGGATGTATGCTTGTTGTGAACAGTTACATATTGTACTTACCATAAGATCATACACTTGAGCTCCATTATAACATCACTATATTTTAGGTTGCTGATGAGTTGCTGTAGTGCTAAGTAAGAGACCTAAACTCAGGCGCAGATTTTTTACTGATATGCCTACGAGCAGTATCGGGATGCTAGGTACCTCTATTATAGATGTATTACAAGGCTGTGATGGGAGGATGAAAACTCACTTATTTTCTTGTTGATGTATAATATGTACAATGATGTGGTTTAGATTTGGTTTTGAATATATGATTATTTTGAATATCAATGATTTCTAGATTTGATTTATGAATAAATTAAAAGGTACTAACCATATAGGTTTGAGAAATTGCATCCATTCAAAAAGTAATTAAATTCTTACTAAGCATGTTAATGCTCATCCCTTACTTTTTCACTCTCAGGTAGTGCTCAATATGACTTTGGAAACTCAGGAACAGAGTATAAAAAAGCTGGTTTACCTTACTGAGAATTGGTAACTATGTAAAATAGACTCAGTTATTTGTCTTGGCTTGTATTAAACACTTAAAGGATCCGTTTTACGGATTCAGTCTATATAGTTATTGTGCTAGATTGTGAGACTGTTGATGGTGATGCTTGGTATGTTTTAATAAATTTCATTAATAATTTATATCTAATGGTGATCACAAAATTGTGAAAATTTTATTTTTAAAATTATTTTTATAAATTTTTCAAAAACTACTCTTGAATTTCTACTTTTGAAATTTCTTTTCTGCCCCTGGTCTGGGGTTTAGATCATGAAAGTACAATCCGCCAACCTGATCCATACTGTATCCTAACTTGAATTAATAGTCTTAGTTAGAGGAAGTGGGAATGATTCTGCTTATTAGAACCAAAAAAAGAAAAAGTCCATGCCTTTTGAAATGCTTGCTAATTCAAAAAAAAAAAAAAACGAAAAGGCTTTACTTCGAATTAATTTGTTCAATTTCTTGTACTTGATTTTATTTAAACCGTTTAATTTTGATCTATATAGCTCTCTTTACAATAACTTTATTATGGTCAATTGGTCATGAATCATGAAAATGACAGCATAAATGCAGTGATAAAATAACAAAATGCGTCATTAAAAAAAATTAGACAAAAATTATGTCAATTATATATACTATTGCACAATATTTATAGCTAGCTAGGGCTAGTGTGGGTTTAAATGCCAACAATACAGAAAACTAATTCAACTAAAGAGAACTTATCAGATAATGAAATGTGCTGTCAAATTTTGATTTCCTTAAAAAAAAAAAAGAGAGAGAAGAAGAAGCCCGTCGGCGGTGCCATCAGTTTGTAACACTGCCCTGTGACTCTTAAAATGGATGTTCATCGTTTCACTTTCTCAGCCAATCCTTGCCTCTCTCCTGTTCTCTGTGCTTTGTTTCTGGACTTTGGAATAACCTATTAGTCCCTAGAAATCGTCAACTTCACTACGTACTTATATGTATGTAATTCAGAGCACTTGTATCATTTATATATATATATATATATATATGGTTGCCAATCCAATAGGTATTTTTTTTCTTTACCTATGGGTAGGTATTTTTTTTTAAGCCGTTGGATCACTATTAGATGTTGATCTAATGGCTATAATGAAGTGCATGAAAAGACGTGCATCATTAATGCTCTTTCTCTCTCTTACTTTTTACAATAAAAAAATGTGCATGCTCAATTTTAATTGGCCAAATTGATACCTATGCATAGGTAAAAAAAAAAAATACCTACTGGATTGGTGCCCTATATATATATATATATATATATGGGTTGCCAATCGTGTACGTTTTTTTTCTACCTATGTGTTAATCTTTTTTTTAACCGTTGTATCATCATCTAAAAGTAATCCAACTATAATGAAATGTATAAAAAGACATGTATATATTTTTCTTTTTTATATTTTAATATAAAAAATTGTGCATGATAAATTTTTATTGATCAAAATAATATCTATGTATATGTAAAAAAAAATACTTATTGAATTGGTGCTCTATATGTATAATTATAAATATATATACCTATATAGGCACCAATCCAGTAGGTATTTTTTTTTTACCCATGCATAGGTATCAATTTGGCCAATGAAAATTTAGCATGCACATTTTTTTATTATAAAAAGTAAGAGAGAGAAAGAGCATTAATGATGCGCGTCTTTTCATGCACTTTGTTATAGTCGTTGGATCACCATTGGATGGTGATCCAATGGCTAAAAAAAAAATACCTACCCATAGATTAAAAAAAATACATATTGGATTGACAACCTATATATATATATATATATATATATATATATATATATATATATATATATATTGCCAATCTAATAGATATATTTTTTTTAGCCATTGGATCATCATTATAAAAAAATGTATATTATTAACATTATTTATCTCTCTTGTTTTTTATTATAAAAAAATATGCATTATAAATTTGTATTAGCTAAAATGCTATCCATATATAGGTAAAAAAAAAAAAAAAAACCTACCAAGGTATTTTTATTTCAGTGTGGTAGAATTTGGACATTTTATTTTAGTTTGTCAGCGTAGCGCTTATGATGCAACAATCGCTACTCATTAATTGTTGTATCCTAAAAGACTGATATCTAACGACCTCAAACACTGACCGGGAGAAGGTTAATATGTTTTAAGGAAGTTTTGTGAAATACAAGTCTCAGTTCCTTTTTATTATTTGAGTGTCCTATTATTCTGATATTATTTTTGTTATTTTGTTATATTATCGAAATTCCAATACTTTGTATAAATATTTCGTACATGTTGTATAAATATTTTGGCTAACAGTCTATACATTTCGCGAATGTTTCTATTTTATCTAGCTCGACCGATACGTATAAATTAATTGTGCATGATTTCATTTGTACCATTCTTACAATATTACAATACAAAGTACGATGTAGTGATTGAAGAACTTCTATATTAAGTCAAGCACTTATACTCTGTACTTCGTCCATATGCTGAATACAAAACATAACTTTAATATATGTACATATATAAATCGATGGTTGCTCCAGAACATAAAAGACCAGCATTAAATACAGATGGAGGTTTTATCAACAATAAATTTAGAAAAAATTAAGAGACGTGACTTATGCGAATTGAGTTAATAATCAAAGCAAATAAAGAGAGAGGATTTTATAGTGGTTCAGCCCCAAAAAAGATGAGTCTACGTCCACTATTTTTCCACTATTTTATGAAGAATTACGAACACTCAAGGGTACAATGTCTCGTCTGGAAATTAGAAAAATTGAAGAGCAATTGGAATACTCAAAACTTGATCCCTCTTCGGAACATTGAGTCCCCTTTATATAGGTAAAAGGTAACCCTATGTCTCTATGATCCTAATTGTATAAACGGGTAACTATACAATCGGGTAACATAAATTAAGTAACAACATAATTGGATAACCACTNATAAATAGGAGACTTCTGTTTCCCTTTCCTTGTAGGTTTCCTATTTGACATAGCATATACTTGTTTTCCTTTTCTTTCGGAAGAGGTCGCCCACCACCTATACAGAGAAGGTCGCACATACTTTTGCAAAAGAGACTATACGGAGAAGGTCGCATATAACCTGTGGAAGAGGTCGCACATAACCATCATGGAGGAGGTCGAACTTAACCCTTATGCGACCTTAGGATTTTAGACCGCACAACAATTGCCCCCCAGCTCCATTAGTTCTTTAGGACGAAATGGAGCTTCTAATTACCGTGCGACCCTAAAAATGTGATGTCATGACCTAAACTTGAGGCTTGAATAGTCGAAGAGCCGCCAGATTTCAAATCTCATCTCTCAAGATCACGCGTATCTCTTTTCTGTCGGAACGAAACACGTGTAGCCTTTTCTGAGAAAGAGCAGAATTCGAGGAAGTCTAATGATATATCAACCGTGACTCTTTTAAAACCAAATCTTTTCAAATTTTAAACAATTCTGACTTTTCAGATAGAATCAAATCCTGTGCAATCTTCGACCTTCAGATTTAAAATTCAAACTCCCTGATCTACGGCTGTGATTTAATGATACCTGGATTATAAATATCAGAAACCAACCTGTTCTGTTTCATTTTACTGTTTCTATCTCAAATTATATCAAAACTCCAACGAACCCTAGCGCCGTTTCATCTTTCAGCTCGCTCAAATCACAGCTTCTTCTCCGACGAAGTTCAAATCATCTCAAATCTTCCGCTTCTAAAGAAAGGTCAGTTTACTTCTTCTCTTATTTCTTCTATTCTTGAAAGTGATTTCAATCTTTAGGAATAGATACTTATCTCACTGAAGTGAAATGAGAAATTTTTTTTTACACTCCCCCTTTTACAGTCCGTAGGGTAGACTTATTAGATAACAATCAGAAATGATCCTATGAAAAGAATTTCTAGGGTCTGATATCCTATTTTATTCCCAATGAACTGCTCGAACATTTACTGACGAACTGCTCGAACATTTACTGATGAACTGCTCGAACATTTTTATGAATCCGTAGACCATTTAGGAATGAGCTTGCTTGCTTAGTACAATCTTAGGATGAATACCCAAAGTGCTAGCATAATGAAAATCCTCGATGTCTGAATCCCTGCGTATTTCTTTTTAGATGTTTAGTAGTGAGGAATTTAGGGAAAGAAATGCTTTTTCTGGAGAATCTAACTCGAGTGTTAGCTCCATTAATCTTGAAGATTATCTCGAGTTGGAACCCGAGATAGAAATAACAGGGGCAAGACAGAGTAGTCCTCGAATAGGCGATCTTCCCCAGGATCAGTGGCCCAGACACATAAGGGATGCCCCTGTATTTTCATCTGGCTACCAATACATAGAAGGGAACTGGTCATGCACCAATGTTCGGACGAGCTACACGTCGAACAAACTCAGAAAAATTGCAAGCAGCTATAAGATCGCCATCCCCCTTTATCTACCAATGGAATTTAACCGACCACACACTCTCCCACACGGACTCGCTTCCTTTTCTGAGGCAGTCCTCAAGTGTGGCATGCATCTCCCACTCCATCCGTATATAAAATTAATCATTGATTACTATAGGGTCGTACATTTTCAATTGACCCCTAATACCTATAGATATATGGTAGGATTATATATATTGTACCATAAACTAGGTTTAGAAACCCCTTCACTTGAAGAATTTGCTTGGTTCTACTAAGTAAAGTCAAATCCGTCAGATCTCAGCTTCTTTTATGCGAGCAAATGGTCAAATCAAGCAATAAAAATGATCTACGGGGTTTGCAACAACATGGAAAAATGAAAAAATCCATTTTTCCATTTTGACTATGCAGTTAACGGCTTCTTTCAAAATCCCGGTAGGTAGTTTTCCAATTTATTGCCTTGTTTCTATATTTATTCTTATACTGATCGCATTCCAATGTCATCGCAGATAATAGGGATCGACCTGGACTCTCCAGGGATCAGCTCGCAAGAGTATATAAGATCAACGACCTTCCAGTTGAAGAATTTAATTGGAAGGTACTAGGCACTACGAATAACCTGGTTGCTTGCGGTCTGATTCCGAAGGGTGTCGCGTTCCCAGACCCCCCAGTTCTTTCTTCCAGGCCATCGAGCTCGAAGAAGAAGCCAAGGAAGAGGACGGAAGGTGCCTCGTCTTCTAGGATTAGAAAACGAAAGGCACCGGCCACACCTCCATGCTCGGAGCCTTCATCTCCAGAGACAGTATCACCACCAGCTCCTCAACCAGCTCCACAAGAAGAAGGTAATCACACGCTCATTCTAATTACATTTATACTATATTTCCTCGCTCACTAACATGTTCTGTACAGAGATGGTCATTGGTAGTGGCCTGCGAGCACCACCTTCAACTCTCGGGTCTATGGCAAAAAACAAGACACCCGAGAGTACTCCGCCATCGAAAGGGAAGGAGAAGGTCGACTGCTCGAAGAAGAGAAAAGTTGCCTTCGAGGACGTCCCAGCGAGCTCGCCCCCTCCACAACCATCTCAGCCAGCGAGCACTCCTGAACCCCCTACCGAGGCTGCCACTTCTTCGGAACCGACCTTGGCAGATAAAGGCGACGAGCTCTTCGCACTCCTCAACCAATTACCAGAGAAGGCTGGTATGAGCACAGCCTTTATCGACCGCTTCACATCTGAAGAAGGTTGGGAGCGAATGAAGCGACGTTCTGCCAAGGTCGCTTTCGGATCTGCGATGAGGATGCTGGCCAATGTAAGCTTCTCATTCCTCTCTTCGTGAATACTCTTTTGGTATTAACTTAGAGATTTACATATATATATATATATTTTTTTTTAAGACTGCGGCTGCTGCTGTCCTGATGCACGATCCAGTTCTCGAATGCTTAGAGAAAGCTGAGAAAGTTGATGAGATAACTCAAGCGTTCGAGAACTCGAAAAAGGCTTGGGAGGAGGAGCGAATGGCCTTCCACTCAGAGAAGCAGCAGATGCTCGAGGACCTAACCAAGGAGAAACTCGCCAAGGAAAATCTCGAGGAGAAAGTCAAAGAGCTCGAGAAGGTCGTTTCTGAGTATCTGGGCCATATGAGAGAAGTGACCACCGAGGCAGTTCACAAAGCTATCGAGGAGTTCAAAGCGACCGAGGTCAAAGAACTCGAAGATAAAGCTAGTGATATCGCCTCGTCGACCATCATCTTCAACATATTCTTTGAGCACCCGGATTTTGACTTCTCCATCCTTGGCGAGGATGTGGTCGAACTTGTGCAGAGCTGGAAAGAGGATACGACCAAGACTGGGGATGACGGCGCGAGCCCTTCCACATGAAGTGTTTTTTTTTTTTTTTTTAGAACAATGCGGGCTTTGTCCCCCTTTTTTGTTTATGTATGGTTGGACGACTTTTTTAATAAATATCATTTTTCCTTATATGCTCCTGCAAAATAATGAAAAGAAACAACAGTAATTTTAACTAAGTAGTCAATCACAAGTGATCGATCAGTACGCTTTTAACGATTTAAATCCTACTAAATTAAAACAAGTTTTAAGCATTAGGATAGGTTAGGTCACTTAAGAAAACAGTTAATACGAGTGATGCAAACTCTAACTGTATTTCAAAAGTTCCATGTCAAAATAAAACATAGCAATATATCACTTCGAACAACGAACGTTATGCTTAGTTACATTTTTGTTCGAGGAGGGAAATTGCGTAATACGACATGCTGAGGCATGAAGCGAGAAGAAAATCCTAGGATTTTAAGGAGATTCAGACGCGTCGATGAAGTGAGATTTAGACACTTCGACGATCTAAAACCCTATCTCCTCTAAATGGACGTTTGCATAGTCCCTTAGGAAACAAGTAGGAGATAACTCTGATCCCACTACCCCCCGAGTTTTATGGTGTCCGAAAACTGCCATAAAACTATAAATGAAGAATAGCCGAAGTAATAACCGAGTTGAAGTAATAGCCGAAGAAGTATTATTGAATATTAATGAAGAAGATACAATAGGCTGTTGAAGATATCATGAAGATTTATTGATAATAACGACGAAGTTGTTCTGCATTCCAGGCATGCTCGACCTTTTGTCCACCGATGCGAGCTAGGTTATATGTTCTAGGTCGAATGACATTATCAATAACATAAGGTCCTTCCTAAGAAGGCCCAAATACACCAGTACCATGCTCTCTATTATTAGGTAGAACTCGTCGAAGGACAAGATCTCCAACTTCAAAATGTCTATCCTTGACTTTGGAATTATAATATCGAGCAGTGCGCCGTTGGTATGATGCAATTCGGAGCTGAGATTGTTCACGCCGCTCTTCTAAAAGATCGAGTTCAACTCTCAGCAACATATCATTCTGTTTTTGCTCATAAATAGATCGCCGCAGGGAGCCCGCACCAATTTCAACAGGAATCATCGCTTCATATCCATAAGCCAATGAGAATGGACTTTCTCCTGTAGTAGTTCGTTGTGTGGTGCGATAAGCCCATAATACTTCTGGAAGTACTTCTGGCCAAGCTCCTTTATGCTCCTCCAGCTTTGTCTTTATATTTTGCTTGAGTATTTTGTTTATCGCTTCGACCTGCCCATTGGCCTGTGGATGAACAATAGCGGAGAAGCTCTTTTTGATGCCCAAGTTATTGCAGAAGTCACGGAACTCGTCGCAATCGAATTGCTTTCCATTATCAGAAATTATGGTATGTGGTGTACCATAACGACAGATTATAGATTTATAAATGAAATCTATCATTTTCTTCGTAGAGATGGTACTCAAGGCTTCGGCTTCCGTCCATTTTGTAAAGTAATCGACTGCGACCACTGCATACTTCAAACCACCTCGTGCTAATGGAAGCATCCCGATAATATCAATTCCCCACACAGCAAATGGCCATGGACTAGTCATTGAAGTTAAAGGAACATGTGGTTTTCTAGGAATGGTCGCAAATCGTTGACATTTATCGCATTTCCTAGCAAATTCCAATGTATCCTTCTTCATAGTTGGCCAAAAGTACCCTTGTCGAAGAATCTTATTCGCGAGCACTTGCCCCCCAGAATGATTCCCACTTATTCCTTCGTGAATTTCCCTTATAATGTAGCGTGCTTTTTTATCATTGACGCATAATAATAATGGCGAGCTGAAACTCCTTCGATAAAGTTGCTCATCCTGGATGATATAGCGAGCCGCTTTCATGCGAAGCCACCTTGCATCATCTTTATTTTCAGGGAGATCGCCGCTTTGTATATATCGCATTATGGGGTCCATCCATGATGGTTCCTCATCAACTGGCATAATTACTTGAGGTTCGACCTCGATGCTCTGTGAGATAAGAAATTCAACGGGAACTACTTTCAATAATTCTGCATCCTTCGTCGAAGCGAGCTTAGCGAGCGCATCTGCCCGGGTGTTTTTAATACGAGGAAGAAGCTGTATGTCATAAGTGTCGAATATTAAGAACAACTGCTGCACTTTCTTCAAATAGGCCATCATTCTCTCTCCTCTCGCTTGGTAATCACCCTTAACCTGATAGACGATCAGTTGGGAGTCGCTATACACCTCGATTACTTCGACCTTCATTTCCTGTGCGAGCTTTAACCCAGCTATCAGTGCTTCGTATTCGGCCTCATTATTCGATGCTGGGAATTTGAAACGAAGTGCATAATGAATATTGTGCCCTTCAGGACTGATTAAAACTATGCCCGCACCTGCTCTATTCTCATTCGATGACCCGTCAACATAAAGCTTCCACAACTTTGATGTATCTGAGGCAGGTTTCTCGAGTACTCCCGTGGGAAGATTGACGTCGTATGTAAATTCTGCGATAAAATCTGCGAGGGCTTGACCCTTTATAGCAGTGCGAGGTTGAAAATTGATGTCAAATTGACTCAATTTAACAGCTCACTTAAGCAGCCGTCCTGACGTCTCAGGTTTCTGTAAGACCTGTTTCAGCGGGAAATTCGTGAAAACCCGGATGGAGTGAGCATGGAAGTAAGGTCGAAGCTTTCTTGATGCAATGACGAGTGCCAGCGCCAATTTTTCCATCTCTGGATACCTGGTTTCAGCATCACGTAATCTTTTACTCACATAATACACAGGTCGCTGAATATTTGCCTTCTCACGAATTAATGCTGCACTCGTTGCATACTTAGAAACAGCGAGATATAGGCATAATTCTTCTCCCGGATTTGGTTTCGACAAGAGTGGAGGGGAACCCAAGTGTTTTTTCAATTCTTGGAATGCCTGCTCGCATTTCTCCGTCCACTCGAACCTTTTTGACCCCTTCAACACCTCAAAGAAAGGTTGGCATTTATCAGTTGATCTGGATACAAACCGACTTAGAGTAGCTACTCTTCCTGCTAGGCTTTGCACATCTCTGGATTTACGAGGAGATTGCATATTAATCAATGCTTATATCTTCTAAGGATTTGCCTCGATCCCTCACTGGTTGATCATAAAACCCAGAAATTTTCCAGATCCTACTCCGAATGCACACTTCTGGGGATTTAGCTTCATCTTGTATCTCCGGAGGATTTTGAACATCTCATCAAGGTGCTTGATGTGATCTTCAGCTTTCTCCGACTTGACTAGCATATCATCGACGTATACCTCCATTGTCTTGCCAATTTGTTTTGCAAACATCATATTGATAAGACGTTGGTAGGTCGCTCCCGCATTGATGAGTCCGAAGGACATCTTTTTATAGCAGTATAACCCTCGATCAGTGATGAACGAGGTATGTTCTTCATCCAGCTCGTACATGGGGATTTGGTTGTATCCTGAATACGCATCTATGAAGCTTAAAAGTTCATGCTTCGACGTCGCATCTACAAGCTGATCAATTCTCGGAAGAGGGAAGCTGTCTTTAGGACACGCCTTGTTGAGATCGGTGAAATTAATACAGGTCCTCCACTTCCCATTAGGTTTTTTTACCAAGACCGGATTTGCAAGCCAGTCAGGGTAAAAAGATTCTCTTATGAACCCAATTTCGAGCAATTTCTCCACCTCTTCCTTTAATGCGACGTAGCGTTCTGGATTCATGGCCCTTCTCTTTTGTCGTACAGGTTTTTTTTACGGGTCTATGTTAAGACGGTGGGATATGATCCTTGAATCAATCCCTACCATATCCGAATGCTGCCATGCAAAGACATCCAAATTAGACGTCAGAAAAACGATCAATGAAGCTCGCACAGTTCCTTGAACCTCCGTTCCAATCTTCAAAGTCTTGGAAGACAGATCGAATGATAAATCTTCCAGGTCTTCAACGGGTCCAGTTCTGACTTCGTCAATTTCTCGAGGATCGAAGTCTTACTGGTTGTTTCGATTGACGCTTTCACTAACGATTGGACTGACGCTTTATCTGTTGATCCGACTGTAGCTTTGCTCGCTGCCTCGGCTGACGTTTTGTCTGCTGCCACGATTGACACTTTGTCCACTGCCACGACTGATGCTTCATCCGCTGCCACGACTGACGCTTTGATCGCTTCCTCTGGCAAGTGGACCATCATTGTTCGGGACGTCGCATCCTTTGCTGCGAGTTTTAGCGAGTTGTTATAACATGTCCTCGCATCATATTGATTTCCTCACACCTCGCCTACCCCATGTTGGGTCGGGAACTTCATTGTTAGATGGTAGATCGAGGTGATGGCTCGAAGTTCCCTTAATGTCGGTCTTCCTAGCATAGCATTGAAGGCAGATGGGCAATCTACCACCAAAAACTGGGTCATTATCGATGAAACCCTTGGAAAGGTCCCAACGCTGACCCTCAGTTCAATCATGCCCATAGGTATCAGGCTGTCACCAGTAAAACCATAGAGTGGAGTGGCGGCAGGCTTCAGGTCGCTCTTATTCAACCCCATCTTTTTGAAGGCATCGAAGTATAGGATGTCCACAGTACTTCCGTTGTTGACCAATACTCGCCACAACTGTGTGCTTCCACAGTTAATTTTTATGACCAGCGCATCATTATGCGGATAATGGACTTCCCTTGCATCTTGCTCTGTGAAGGTAATATCCATTTCCGGTACTCGTTGAAGCTTGGGTGGTCGCTGATTAAGATGCATGACGTTGGTTAACGGCTGCTGTCGAGCTTCTCGTGCGTATCTATCCTGTGCTCGCTTGGAATCTCCTCCAACATGCGGTCCTCCAAAAATAGTTCGCACCTCACGCTGAATTTCTGGAGGTCGCTGTTGGTCTTCTTCTCGCCTTTCGTCGCTCCGCCTGGTATACTGCCGCAATCGTCCCTCTCTAATCAGCCTTTCAATTTCATCTTTCAGGGCAAATCAATTATTAGTGTCATGCCCAATATCATTGTGATATCGGTAAAACTTGTTGGGGTCGCGCTTTGCCCTATCCCGCTTCATTGGTTCTGGTTGTCGGAATCGCTCCTTCTGGTTTGTGACTGCATAGATATGATCTATGGGCGCGTTCAATTCAGTGTGATTATTAAACCTCATGGGAGCTTTTGAAATCTCCTGCCTTTTAGGTCTAGGCTGATTCTCATTTGTCTGTTCATTATTCCTCTTGTTTTTCTTATTACCGCCGTTGTTGGTAATGACCACATCTTTAGCCGCATCTGTCCTTCCTCCTTTTTTAGTCTTTTGAAGATTCTCACGTGAAGATTCTAACCTTAGATGTCGACCAACTCTTCGGTAGAAGTCTTCGAGAGTTCTACACTCTCGCTCAAGCAATTCCTCCCAGAGTTTTGTTTCTGGTCGCACCCCAGCCATCATAAGAGTAAGAACTCCTCCTTCTAATAGGTTGTTGACCTTCGCTAGCTCTGAAGTGAACCGATTGAGATAAGACCGTAGAGTCTCCTCTGGACCTTGTCGGATTGCGGACAAACTAATAAGTGGAATAGTGAAATTCTTTGCGGCTTGAAACTGTCTTAAGAACGCCGTCTGTAGTTGTTGTCAGGACGAAATTGAACTGGATTTAAGTCTTCGAAACCACTTCTTCGCTGCTCCTGAGAGTGTTACAGTGAAACATCTGCAGCGTGCATGATCACTAACCCGATGAAGTTCCATCAAATCACTGAAGTGATCCATATGGTCCTGTGGATCAGTCTTCCCATCAAAAGTGTTAATGGTGGGAAGTCTGAATCCGGTGGGAAGGGCTGCAGCTCGAACCTCCTCGCTGAATGGCGACTGACGATACCCATCAGCGAGCTCATCGTCCCAGCCAGCAAGTGCATCTAATGCGATCCTTAAATTGTGAACATCGACGTTCAGAGGGAAAGCATCATTCCTTACTGGCGGTAAAAGCGACCTTCGTTCGTTATCCTGTTTCATGGCGGGTTGGTCAGGTAGAACCTTCTGCGACCTGTGAGTGGAATCCAGTGAAATAGTGCGAAGAGACCGGATTTGGTCGTTGTGATGCGATACAGATCGATCATGACCACGTCGTCGCTCCAAATACTGTCTTAAGTCTGCAGGATCTTGTCTTGACTCCCTGCTGATTCTTTCGAAGACGCTTCTCGATGGTCGTCCTTGTTCACCGCTCAAGCGATCCTGGCTATTAGTGGATTTACGAGAAGGTTGTATACGATCACGGTTCGTACTTGAACTCTCCATACCAGATTCCGGTGGCAAGTTTGCGACCTTGCCTTTCCCTTTGGAGATGCGATCTTCATAACGCTCATGCTGAGTTCTTGGCTGGCCGCGTCTTCTCGTCTCTAGGATCTGTATTCCCTTCTCAGGTGATTGAGCTGGACGTTCTTTGGGACGTTCATGTTGTGGTGGGGTCACCATCTGCCCTTCAGCAAGTCATCGCAAGGTGTCATTGATCTGGTTAGTGACTTGCTGAAGGTTCACGAGCGTTTCCTCCATACAATCCTGTCTCTGGGAAAGGTTCTCTGTTACCATCATAGTAGGCTGATCCGGAGCAGGGGCTGCCTGTGTAGCAGCAGTACTTTGAGGTTGGTTTTGGCTAGTTCCGGTGACTCTGGTAGTGTTTCTAGTGTTTGCCATTATTAAAAAAGTGGAATTTGACAAATTTTTCTGCCGGAATAGCCCTCCTTCTAGCGCCAATTGTTGATGGAGGTTTTATCAACAATAAATTTAGAAAAAATTAAGAGATGTGGCTTGTGCGAATTGAGTTAATAATCAAAGCAAATAAAGAGAGAGGATTTTTAGTGGTTCAGCCCCGAAAAAGATGAGCCTACGTCCACTGTTTTTCTACTATTTTATGAAGAATTATGAACACTCAAGGGTACAATGTCTCGTCTGGAAATTGGAAAAACTGAAGAGCAATTGGAATACTCAAAACTTGATCCCTCTTTGGAATATTGAGTCCCATTTATATAGGTAAAAGGTAACCCTATGTCCCTATGATCCTAATTGTATAAACGGGTAACTATACAATCGGGTAACATAAATTAAATAACAACATAATTGGATAACCACCTAAAATGGATAACTAGTTGATCATAAATAGGAGACTTCTGTTTCCCTTTCCTTGTAGGTTTCCTATTTGACATAGCATATACTTGTTTCCTTTTTCTTTCAGAAGAGGTCGCCCACCACCTATACAGAGAAGGTCGCACATACTTTTGCAAAAGAGACTATACAGAGAAGGTCGCATATAACCTGTGGAAGAGGTCGCACATAACCATCACGGAGGAGGTCGAACTTAATCCTTATGCGACCTTAAGATTTTAGACCGCACAACACAGAATATTAAGCATGGGCTATGTAACCAAAAGAAAAAATAGAGAATATATAGATATCAGTTGGTACGTACGTGTATTTATATATATATATATATTATCACAACCAGAATTTCAAAGTTGTAATTTTAGTAATTTTAAGTGAAAACAATAATAAACTATGATTTTATCAAAAAAATTTTAAAAATTGAGTACTTGAAATTTTTAAATCTTAGTCCTCAAAAATAAGTAAAATTTAAATTAAGGAAACCCCTTACTAATATAAATTTTTCAAGAAAATACTTTACAAAAATTTCAAGAAAATACTTTACTTAAAGATTAGATGAATTCTAATTAATTTATTTAGACACTTTTTGATAAATCATAAATTTCGATAAATGTTCAAAATAATTTACAAAATAAAAAATCATTTATGATTCTAAATACTCTTATTTTTAATATTGTTTCTTTTATATATCCATTTAGTAAAAATAACAAATAAGGCTAAATATTTAAACGAGAAAGATGAATCAAATAAGACATAGATACCCACCAGGTAATAGGATTATGACTGCAAGTATAAGCTACACAGCTTGTCTAACCACCGAAAACAATATCTCAAATATACAAATACTTGAAAGTGGGAGAAAATAGAGAGTAAGCATATAAATGCACAGTAGAAATTTAGTTATTGGATTTTGACTAAAATAAATACTTACTTTCAAGGTCCTACATGGTCACTAAATTATTCAAACAGTTTTACTGAAATCTAACTAAAAATACTGTCCAAAAATTTATATCTTTTAAACCATTGTAAAACATGTTGGGAAATTAAGGTTTCAATCTTACTCACTCTTATTTTGAAGATAACAAATATTTGATTTAGTACTAATGATTTAACTTGAGTATATAGTGAAATGGTATTAAAATTCTACCTCAAATTAATCAAGGAATCAAACTTGAAGATAGATGCATATGGATATATTAGAATTAAGCTTAAAGATAAACAATCAAGATACAACATCGTGTCTAGATAGGGTATATTCATACTTAGTCTTGTATTTGATTTAGTTCATTGTACATAAATTCTCTTTGCATTGGCTCATACTTTTCAAAAGAGTTTTTAAACTATCTTAAGCTTAAAATAGTTATTTTATCATAGAAGTTTGAAAATAGAAAATAATGATATCTTTGAATGGGAAAATATTCTTTAAAACATGATTTCTTAAGTTTAAATAAGTTGCAAATATATTTGACATTATGATTATTTGAAATAGGCTAAAAGAAGATTTTCTATTTGTAAACAATAATGAGTTTTAGGATGAACTCTTTCTAAATTATTATTAAATATCTTTGTGAAACTATAACAAGTTTACAATAGCCAAAATATTCTTTTCAAATTGATTTCTAATATTTTTAAAGTGTTTAAATCAAGTTTAGAAGTCAGTTTTTGAAAATTGCCAAAAGTTGTTAAAATCCGAAAAATTGCCAAAATCCTGTCAGAATCTGAAATATGACCAAAATATGATTTTGGTCGATCAAAGTTGGTGGACCACTTTTTAGACTAATGGACATAAATGACCATTGAAGTTGAACTGATGTGTCAGACTCCAACGGCTATATTTTGGGTCGACCAAACATTTAGCAGAAAGATAATAACGGTTATAAACGGCCAGTTTTCTTGGATATCTATATATAGAGCCTAATTTGATGGCATTTAAGATAAGAGTATGAAATTAAATTAATATTCATCTATTATCAAAGTGTCTTAGCCTATTTTCATATCAATTACTTTTTCAAATCATATTGAGCCAATCTTAAAGCATCTATAGTGCATTGTTCTCAAATCTCCTAAGCCAAAATTGTATTAATTACTTTGTGAGGAGAATTTGTGAGTGAGTGTTCACTTTTGTTTATTGAAAAACTATTAAGTGTGAGGTGAGGTTGCCACCAGATTCATAAATAACCCGATTTAGGTGAGGTTGCCACGAGAGTCATAAACAACTCGTGAGCTGGTGAGATTGGCGCTATCGTCTAAACAATTCGTATAGGTGAGGTTGTTACCGGAGTCAAAACAATCCGAAGTTAGGTATGATAGAGCCGGAGTCAAGACTATTGTAAAGGCTAGGGTGTGCCTAAGAAGAATTCACTCCGTTTGTAAAAGGGTCAGTCAAGTCCATAATCTTAATTCGATAGTGGAAAGCACAAAACAAATTACCGAGGGCCGAAGACGTAGGCAAACCGTTGTGTTTGTCGAATCTCGTAAAAATTAAGTTCGCACTTTCTCTATCTCTACACTCTTTACTTTATTGCAAACTATTTAATTGAGTATTTAATATTTAGTATGCTTCATATACTTGCTATTATTGCTATATGTTTTGGCATTATTGTTGATTTAGTTAAAAAATTTTAAAATAGTGATCTATGATTTTGAATAGTTGAAAAGTTTGTTAAAACGTTTTAAAACCTAATTCACCCCCCTTTTGGGTTGTCAATCTTAGGCTAACAACAGCTAACAAAACAGAGTCTCAAAATAAAATTATTATCTAAAGGTTCAAATATTCTAAACCATAGTAAAATATCTCATCAAAACCAATACATATTTATTCAAGTAGATAACAAGTAATGCAATCAATGACATGTCTGAGCCACTAAATAATGGTGACCATAAGTATGCAATGTAGTATAAGTCATCCAAAAGGGTAACAACACATGTGTACTGTATCTGAGTCACCTGAGTTGGTGACCATAAGTACGATATGTAGTTCGAGCACCTTCGGTAGGGTACCGTAAGTCTGAGTACCCTGAACGGGATACTATAAGTCCGTCAGCCATGTAGGCGCAATGAATGCATGCAATGTTATATGTACGACACGAATGAGAATATGTACCATTTTCCACAAAATACCAAAACAGACTATGAAGTGTTTTTAATTAACCAAGTTCAGTTCTCAAAACTATATTCTTATTTAAATTAGATTTTATAAAATTTCGGCAGCAGAACTGTCATTTTTATCAAAATCAATAAAATCCAGCTCTTACAGAAAATAATTCTAAAACAAGATATTCTGGCACGCCAACCAGTGTGATGTGCCTCCTATGTAGTTTAAATATCAAATTATTTCAAAAACACATATAAATACAATTTTTATAAATTATTTCATAAAATTTCATATTTATTGATAATATGTAAAATTCATAAATTAAATTAATTTTATAATTAAGTAATCGAATCCTTACCTCAATTGAATAACTAGATAGCACTTCGTTTGACGTCGTTTGGATGGTCGGGAGTCGCTTTCGATGGTTTGGTTTGAAAATTCGATTTTCTAACATGACCTTGAATGGAGAAATGAATATCTCTATTAAATTCCTAATACCCAGATCAACTATGTTAAATATATGACTTGACTAATACGGGCTTGGACCGTACCCGAGATCATGAAACAAAACGACACAAATTTGTGCTATCAAATTTCATTTTTTGTGCCAGTTACCAAATTTAGTCGATATATATATATATATATATATATCATAAATATGAAATTTGTTTTACGATATAATGATCGGATTGGACAGTCAAAATATGAAACTAAAATAACTCAAAATTTTCAAAAATAGTAAAATTGAATTGGAAAACTTTCGAATTGTGATATATATATATGTATATATATATATATATGGTTAGATTCCTCGTGTTGAGACGAGTTGAACGCGATCAATTTCGCGACCTTACGTGGCCGGAAACGTCGCCATTGCCAAAAAAACCCGTAACTATTTTTCATCCCTCACTGACAGTAGGAAGCTCCAACGGGGCTAAGTTTTCGGCGGGACGGAGGATGGCACATCAATTCTGAGCGATGACAGCAACTGAATCGCACTGGGGAGTCGTCGGAAGAGGAGCTATCGTGGTTGTTGTTTGTCGAAGATGGAGCTGCAAAGAGAATCGGGAAAAGGAGAGAGAGAGAGGAATATGGACTTTGCCACGTGTCCATGCACAAATGGAGTTGAGGATTTGTAGTTTAGTCCCGGGTTTGAGATTCTCGTCAAATAAGTCCCTAAAGTTGCAAACTTTTCTTTCAATGAAATTCAACTAGTATTTATTTATTTATTTACTTTGGTCAGAAGACAAAAATACCCTTAAGAAATTAGGGATTTTACATATATATATATATATATACACACAGACACAGATACGTGACATACCTGTTAATGTCAGTATCAGAAAATGTCTCAATTAGTTCAAAATCGTGTACATGCCAGCAGTAAAGCTTTTCTTCCAGACCATAAACTGCACTGTTTGCTCTGCAATTCTCATACACATCAGAATATGAGCATATTTGGTTCTCTTCTCTTCCTTTTTTTTTTACCCTATCTTTTTTCACTTCCTCTTACCTCGGTTAACGTTTTTTACCCCCTTAACCGTACATCTTATCCTCGATAAATAAAGAAGAAGCATTGAACGAGAATTAAAAGTACTATAGTGATGCTTTATTACTTCAGTCAAACTCTAACTTTTTCTCTCCAAAAACTCCGTCTCCTTCTATACTACTTTTTGTTTTGGTTTTTTTGTTTTTTTTTGTAAGCTCTAGTACTTTCTGCTATATTAGACCACTCAATACATTTTTCTTTTCTTTCTATACATATATAATATATATATTCATATATTGAAAAAAGGGGTCTATACTATATCTGAATCTTTCTTTTACGTGAGAGAAAAGGAGGAGCCAATGAGATTAGCTTTGGAGAGTCGATCATCAAAAAGAACTACAAGCTCGGCCGTGGTCAACTTGATGGACGGTGGAGATTCCGTCTTGAGCTCCGGTTCGAAGTCGGCCGAAACATGCAAGAGCCACAAGGAAGCTGAGAGGAGGCGCAGGCAGAGAATCAACGCCCACCTCTCTACTCTTCGCTCCCTCCTCCCTAACACCACCAAGGTCTTTTTTAGTCCTTTTAACTCTCATTTTTTTTTTTCGATAAACAAGTCCCTTCTTTGTAATTTCGATCGAAACCTGAGGGCTTTTTCGGTACTTAACTTGGTTGCAGACGGACAAGGCTTCTTTGCTTGCGGAGGTGGTGCACCGCGTGCAGGAGTTGCAAGAGGAGGTTGCTGACGTGGCGCGCCAGGATGGGGGTCTATGGTGCGGCTTCGGTACCGGATCGGGGCCCGAGTCGTGGCCATTTCCGGGCGAGTCGGACGAGGCGAGTTTGAGCTATTGTGATGGAGAGCCGAAGCTGGTCAAGGCGATTGTGTGCTGCGAGGACAGACCGGGTTTGAGCCGGGACATGGCTCGGGCTATTGGGTCGGTTCGGGTTCGACCCATTCGGGCCGAGATAATGACGGTCGGCGAGCGGACTAAGAATGTGGTGGTGATGCAATGTGTTAGCGGTGGCAGCGGGGTGGAGGAGGATATTAGGGCCTTGAGACGGGCCTTGAAGGCCGTTGTTGAGAATCGGGCCTCGGGTTTTGGGCTGGGCCAGATTGTTTCCGGGAATAAGCGGGCTCGGATACATTAAGCTTATCGGAAATGGACCGTAGTAATTTGGACTAAAATGGCATTTTACGAGTGTTTTGAAAAATAAATTTTTTAATAATATAACATAGTTATGTGATAGATGTCAAATAATTTGTGACCAATTGATTAGTTCTAAAAAAAGAATCACACAATTTTAAGGTTATAAATTGTTGTGATATTAGTAGAAAAATCATTTTTTCAAAGCACTTATAAAAAAATTATTTCAGTCCAAATTTGTACTATTCATGTCAAATCCCCTAAGCTTTTTGGAATAAATTTCTATGAGATTCCTATTATTAATCGAACTTTGTAGCAAATTTTATTTTTTGGTACATGGATTTTATTAGTGATCGAGAAGACAAAATAGGTCTAATGTTAAATTTATTTTTTAATTACAGTACTGCCCATCAGATAACACAAACACACATGATTAATTAAGGAAATTGATCTTATATGGTAAATAATATTGATTTGATCAGCCTAACCTCAAAAATTGTTTCAATATTTTACAACGTAAGAAGAACGGGTGACATGCTATAATATGGTTCAAGCGAAAAAAAAAAGGTACTATAATCAGGGACAGAGCCAAATTTTCATTTAGTGGGAGCTTAAATTAAATTTTACCTACTTTATCAGGTTATTCTATATTTTTCTATTTTTAAATGAGTACTTTGCATATAATTTAAAATAAAACCAATAAAAACATTAAACCTGAGCCCCCAATGAGATGGTTTTCCCTTTGTCCCTGACTATAATATGGATCCCACAATTTCTTGCATTTGGGACGATCCTCCTAAGATCTTGGTGGTGGCATAATGCAAACTTAAAAACTGTGTTTTCTAATCTGTAATCAATGAACAGTAAAACGAATAAGTTGAAATGAAATAGAATATCATTCAAAAAAAAATGAAATGAAATAGATTAAAATAAAAGAAAAATAAGAAATAATAAGTGAGAAAGACTATAATTCTTTTTCAAAAGGGAAAGATTATCATTTTCTTTTCTTAAATCAAAAGATTATCATTTTCTTTCTTAAATCTCTTTACTTTGCATTATAGATTAATAAACATACTTAAATAGACTAATTCAATAGGTATTTTTTTTCATCTATTATTGATAACGGTTTGTTCAATTAAAATTAGTCACTCATGTTTTTTTAGGATAAAAAAAGAGAAAAAAATATTAAATAATGTGTATTTTAATTATTATTATTTTTCAACTATTTAAATCATAATTTAATAACTTAAAAAAATACATGAAAAAAATATCTGAAAAAAATATCTATCGGAGTACTTATATATATATATATTAACTAACTGAATTTATTTCTCGAAAAACTAAAACATCCAACTTTACAATATTTTTATGACCTAATAAGGAGTAGTAGACTCTAACCAAATCCTACGTACAATCCTTTAGAATAAGAGCAAAACAATCCCATTTGGGAAGTGTATTGATTTAGAAAAAATGGGAAACAATAAAATTGCTCAGCCTTGGCTTAATTTTTTTTCAATTTCTTGTATTTTATTTTATGTTAACTATTTAATTTGTAAACTATATGTAATTCTCCTTTTTCCTACTTTTTTTTTTTTTTTTAAGTATTGCACTACAGCTAGGGATAGACTGCTAGTGTGGGTTGCGAATGCCAACAATGCAAAAGCCGAACCGAATTACATCGAAGAGAAGCTGTCGGATAATGAAGGGTGCTGTCACTTTTCTTTCTTTTTCTTTTTTTTTTTTTCCTGTTAAAAGAGGCTGTTGGCTCCACCATCAGTTCGTAAATGGTAACAATGCCTTGTCACTCTGAAAATGAATGTTCATCGTTTCACTTTCTCGGCCCCAGACAGTAACACTGACTACCCTTACGGGCCTTACCTCCTCCTGTTTTTATTGTTATCAATCCTTTCTTTTTTTTTTTTTAATTTACATGACTTCGGAATTAGATTAATCATCATTTGTCACTAGACATCGTCAACTTCACTACTTGTTCTAACAAAAAACTAAAACAACACATGAAATAAGAGCACTTGTGTATCTATATATAATATAAATTAGACCACTAAAAGTGACAAATGATTTACACTTTCTAAAACTTTTGCATAATAGATATTTGTGGTCGAGTTTATAATATTCAAAGTGTTGGATAAAAATGGGTAAATGGGTTAAGGAAACAATTTGGGCTTGGCTTGGGCTTGGAAGCCCAAGTGAATTTTAAAGATTAAATTTGTTATAAAACCCATTTTTATGGACCATTTTGAAGCTAAAAATTGAGTGGGATCCACATCTTGTTGATGAAAGATCTTAGTGAATTCTTGTTCTCCTCTGCGAGGAGATCGATTTCGTATATTCACACGCTCAAAATGGTGCACGGATGAATGAGAAATTGTTGCTCAAAAGTGCACCATTGAAATGGAAAATGAAAGGAAAATATTATAATCCCACATTGGTGGGAAATGCATGGTGCAAGTGGTTTATATAGAACCTTGTTTTGTGATGGTGGTAAGAATAACAACCATAGATGCTCTCTCAGGCGCGCGCAGGGGGGGTGCAAATCTTCGGGGTTGGGCCTGAATTTGCATGTGCCCGCACCTGCGGACACGAATGCCGGGCCGAAACTTGGACCATAGTAAGCCCAACCTTTTGTTGTGGCCTAATATTTTTTTTCTTCATTATGAACCAGAATGAATGTTTTTTTTTTCATTATGAACCAGGAACGTTTTGGATCATTATGAACCAGGAACGTTTTGGTTTTTATTACCCATAATGACTAGAAAACGTTTTTGAGATTAATGGATTTCTGGTTTTGCTACCAAGTCCCTCCTTGGAGACTATAAAAGGTGAGCTTCCCCTCTTCATTCTACACACCAAAAACAAAGAACAGAAGCCTTCTTCTCTTTGCCATTCTCTCTCAAGTGTTCTTGAGTTCCTCAGTTTTTTTTTTTAGCTAGAGCTTTCCGAGTGTCTAGAAAATTTTGAGTTCAAAGCAATCCAGTTCGTAGAGTGGAGGTGTTGGTGCTTCACCTGCTACTCTTCGTCGTTGTATCCTGGGAGACTGACGCTTGCAAAATCCTCAAGCATTCTGGTGGAGGGAGCGAATCAGTTTTAAGGACTCTGTGTGGAACACAGCCCTCGACGGTTAACAATCCTTTGTTCTGAAGTACAACCAAAATTCTACTCAAAGTTGTAGCATAATATTTTGGTAACATTATTTATTTATTATAAACGTTTATAACCTCATATATTGCATGTCACAACAGGTGTAACACAAAGTTCTAAAAAGTAAGGAAACACCTTCCAGGAAAAGGTTTTTTCGAAAGAAAATATTGACATGTTGCCGTAAAATACTCATGAATCATGATCCATCATGTATTTATATAAAATACGACGTATATATGTATATATATATATACACCAATCCGATAAATATTTTTTGAGTATTATTTTGACTAATTAAAATTGATCATCCCCATTTTTTTGGTGAAAAAGAAAATAGAAAGTATTAAATTATAAATATTTTTTTTCAACTACTTAAATTATGATAGTGGTTAGATTATGATCCTATGGTCACGATACAAAGACTAAAAAATTATATTTATGAATAAATAAAAAAAATACTTACTTGATTGAGAACCTCTATATATATATAAAAGAAGAAGAGGAAGAAAAAGAAGAGTCCAATAACAAAACTGAATATATATATATATATATATATATATATATATATATATATATATAAAATAGATAAGAAGAAGAGAGGAAGAAAAAGAAGAGTCCAATAACAAAACTAAGTAAATTAAGAGAAGAAAATAACAGTTGAAGAGTTGAATGTTGGTATCGCACGCGTGATTAAGCAACATTAATGATTAATTTGTGACGTTGCTCCTATTGTTTGTGATTGTGATTATTTCTAACTAATTGGACAATCCTTCATCGGGCCTGTTTGGGATACGATTTTCTTATGGTTTGGATGATTGTTTGTTTGGCAACAGGAATATGCTAATCTAATTTTAGTTTCTGTGTTCTAATCAATGGCAAATTGGTCATTTTGTGAATGGCAAATTGGTCGTTTTGTGAATAGAAGTACAAATTTTTAGATATAATTTTGTATAAATCAAAAGCCAAACTAAGATTTCTTTTTTCAAAAAAATAGGGTCATATTTAGTTGGTGAAATAGAATAAATGCGGTAATAAGAATTGTAATAAAGTAGAATTAAAATATAAATATAAATATAAATGATATTTCTATTATTTAGTTATTTTAGTACAATTGATCAAAATACTTTTAGACATCCTAGTAAGGCAAAAAAGAAAAATAATATTTTAAAAATAGCAACAAATTGATAGAATTATGACTACGACATTTTTGGGTGAAATAACAATTTCACCAAACCAAATGAGACAAGCCTATAAGATTACAAAAAAGTTCATGGTTTAGGGTATTTATTTTGCAATTATCCTTTTTAAATATGGGATTATTTAGAAGTAATATAGACGGAGAAAAAATAACAGTGACAAACGAGTCATTCAATACGTAATCATTATTAATTTCTAGATTTTGAAATGTCCACATGAAAAGTTTTCTATTAAGTTTTAGTGTTTCTTAAGTCTCATCACCTTAATTTATACCTTGGCTTAGGCAGATTGTCATTTTGGTTGTGAGATGCAAATGACTGTTGTTCCCCAAGTTCCCCAAGTGGAATTACTGATCTGGTTGGCCCAAGTATTCTTTTTTTTTTTTTTTAAGTAATTTAGTGTGTCTGCTCCTTGATTGTTTTTATTTCTAATAAAATAAGCATTAACAATATACAGAGCTCTATTTTCATTTTATATTTTGATAATCTTTGTAAAATTAACTATACAGACTTATGCTATACGTATGAACTTATCATGATGCTTCACATATAGGTATTAGTAACCCATTGAAGATCTAACCTATGTTAGTTACTATCTTGACCGATCTGAATTGTTTTTTTTTTTTTTCTTTGTACTATAATTTTTCAGGTAATTGTCAATGCTGGTTGATTTGATGAATAACAGATCTATTTTCTTTGGTAATGATGAATACTATATTTTTTGACATGACATATCTTCTACTTGAATACATGACTTGGCAACTTGCAAGGTTTCCCTTTATCTATTTATTTATTTATTTTTATGTTTCCAGCTCTAAATTAAAATATACTATCCATATCAAAACTTTCAACTTTCAAATACGAACATAGTGATGAGGAGACAAAATATATAAATAATGTGTCCAATATTTAATTTAAGTGGGATTGATAACTCGAGTTATGACACGATAACTCAGTACAAATACGATACAATTTTTTTTAAAGATTAGGCCGGATCGCATATCAGTATTAGTAATCCATTGAAGATCTAACCTAACCTATGTCAGTTACTATCTTGACCGATCTGACTTGTTTCTTTTTATTTTGCACTATAATTTTTCAGGTAATTGTCAATGGTGGTTTGATGAATAACAGATCTATTTTCTTTGGTAATGATGAATACTATATTTTTTGACATGGCATATCTTCTACTTGAATACATGACTAGGCAACTTGCAAGGTTTCCCTTTATCTATTTATTTATTTATTTGTATGTTTCTAGCTCTAAATTAAAATGTACTATCCATATCAAAACTTTCAAATACGAACATAGTGATGAGGAGACAAAATATATAAATAATGTGTCCAATATTTACTTTAACTAGGATTGGCAACTCAAGTTATGATATGATAACTCAATACCAATATGATAAAAAAAATTTTAAGGGTTAGGCTGGATCGAAAGGAGAGTGCAAATGACTCCGTTGGATTTTGGGAATTTTTTAAATATATATAGTATATATATTTTTTTTAAAAAAAAATTACCCCCATTAAATAAGTTTACATATATATATAGGTTGCCAATCCAATAGGTATTTTTATTTTAGCTGTTAGATCACCATCTAATAGTGATCTAATGATTATAATGAAGTACATGAAAAGACGTGCATAATTAATGCTATTTCTCTCTTTTATTTTTTACAATAAAAAAATGTGCATGCTAAATTTTCATTGAACAAATTTATACTTATGCATAGGTAAAAAAAAAAAAAATCTACTGGATTAGTGCCTATACATATATATATATATATACATGCACATGTATTATATGAGAATTTACAAATAAATGTGGGCCTGAACGTCTAACAATAGTATCTTAAAAAACATAACTACACACATAAAATATAACCTAGATAAATGTGTTTAAAGAAAATAAAATAATTTAAAAGTCAATATTCACACGTATCATTAAACTTAAACGTGTTTGATGGTAGTCATAGAACTTAAAGATGGGATTTGGAATCTCAACGTCGCAAAATATATGATTGTTGCAATGCATACAGTACTGAACCAGACTCAGGAGGAGGATTAAGAACAAGGGTTTAAATTTTCTTCCTACTCTAATTTTCTCTAATTCAATTTCTTTAATTAAAAATAACACTTTAATAAAATTTGAGATATAGCTATTATAAATTGACAAAATTACAATTAGGGTTAAAAAAAGAGAGTATAATTTAGAGATACTATTTGTTTTAATGGTTATTTGAATAGTTCTTTCTTTTTTTCTTATTCTATTCTTTTGCTTGTTAATTTTTATGAAACGAATAAGGAAAGTTATTTCAAAAGAAAATTAGATTAGAAAATATAATGATAAATGAAAATCAAATACTGTGGAATTGAACCAATAAATGAATAATAGTTGTTGGCGTAAAATTTCGTCTCGACACTATAGGAAAGTGTGAGAGCAAAATCAGCCACCGATCATTATTAAAAGCCGAATCAAAACTCTATCTCTTCAGGTCAGGTTCGAGCCCGAGAGTATAGAGTTGGTCTCTCTTATGACCTCGGAGTCCCAAGAGAGCAATGAGGGGCGAGGGGAGTAGGGTTCATCACTGTGGTACTTGTCAAATGGACTTCGAATCTTAAGTTGTCAAACAAAGTTTTAGTGAGAGAAAGCCTCTGGTAGAGAATTATTAACGAGAGAGTATAAATAAAGAAAGATAAAAAACAGAGTTTGACCTTTAATTTTAGCTTCTCCCTCTTCAATGTGGCGGTTTGAGGGACTTAAATAGGCAATCTAGTGTGAATTAAAGTTGTTAGATCGTCTTGGGAAAGAGTCCAATGATTCTACTCCTTGATCTTGGCTGAGGGAGGTACATTTAATATAACAAGACTCCTAGTACTATAGTAGTTTTGCTACTGACCTATTTGTCATTATAGTACACCCTACGCTGGGGGCTATAGATAGCTCTCACGTGGTCAGTGTAATGATGACTCATAATTCACGGGGTTCGGAGTGGCCTCGAGCAGTAACTCAAGTAAATTAGAGGTTTGGACCAACTTTTAAGGCACATTTGGATATTGATAGGCGTCTCAAGGTCATGGTGACTTGTCCCCGATGATGGCTTCTTTAGATAATGAGGTCAATCTTCGTGGGAATTACTCTCCTCAGGTGCTAGTGCCAGCTCATTGGGTTTTAAAGGGAATGAGCTTCCCTTCGGGTCCTGTGACACATCCTCAAATCTCGCACTTAGTGCTGTCGAGATTACCCCCAACAATAGTTTTGTTAAAAAAGATATTTTTGATAATATTGATAACGTTTTTGATATATTAAATCTCATAAGTAATAATTAGAATACTTAAATAGAACAATAGTTAAATATTAAATATTTTTTGTATTATTATCTTAGTGGGAAAAAATTGTCTTAACTAAGTCATATGCCCCCATTGAAAAAACTTTTTGGCTTTTTCCCTAGGGTTATAGTTGATGAAAA
Source organism: Parasponia andersonii (assembly GCA_002914805.1). NCBI lineage: Eukaryota > Viridiplantae > Streptophyta > Magnoliopsida > Rosales > Cannabaceae > Trema > Trema andersonii. Next base: position 753,751 of record JXTB01000104.1, on the reverse strand, counting down.
ATGGTGCAAGCCGAAATTGGGTCCACCTACTTGACACTAATTAAAAAAATAAGTCGAGTCAACCTGCGTGGCACGGAATTGACCCATTTGAAATGCCAATTAATATATAATAATTAAAACTATTTAAGGTATTCTTAATTTAAAAAAATAATGAAAAATTAAAGATGAAATTAGGTTAGTTTTTACTTGTGTTATTTAATAAATAAGGTGTTTTAATTTGTATAAAACTTTTATCATTTATGTTAAATAAAGTAAAAGTAGTCCTTTAAAAAGAGAAAAATTTAGTTAAAAAAATGAGAAAATATTAATAAGAAAGTAAGGGTTAAAAGAGAGTTAGCATGGGTGAGTCAAAAGCAGGTTGTCAGGTGACAATCAAGATATAGATTAAGTGTTACTTATCTACACGGGTTCGAGTTCAGATAAACCTATTTATGTGCAGGTTGTATTAATATTGATAATTGTTCAACACGAAAGATCATGGGTCAGGTTCAAGTTGAATAATTTTTATGCAAATGATGAAAGCTAATTCGATACGAACCTAACTTGCCAATACGAATTGTCACTCCAAAGTTCAAGTCTTGGAGTTAAAATGGAGCACATGTGTCAATTTCTTGAGGTAGTATTCGAATAAGAATTTGAAATAAAGGCTATTCATAACACCCCTCTAACTATTATTCCTGTCACCTCTTTTATGTCGGCTATTACGTACAACCAAGTAGGTAAATGGGCCATCCAATTCAACATTTTGAAGCAATGATATAATAATTATTTTGTTATCGCTATTTTTAATGTCAGTTTTAAAACTGACAAAATAAGCATATCACATCAATTTAAATCGATATAAAAAATAAAAACTATCAATAGTGGAAATTTCGTTTGAATTTTGAATTTCTTTCTAATTTTTCTGAAAATCTTAAATTACTTCTCTATTTCTTTCTTTCTTTTATTTTCTTTATCTCATATGTGTTCATACTCATTTTTTCTTTTTTCTTTTCCCACTCTCATTCTCTCTTTCTTCTCTATTATTTTCTCTCTTCTTTTTCCTTATTTACACGTGAAAATTTAACATTTTTCCCTAACTTCACCTTCGTCTTTTTTTCCCCATATTTGTCATTATTTTTTATTTTCGTTTTACCTTTCCTCTTGCTTTTTTTTTTTTCTCTTTCTTATTTTTGCCTCCATCTTTCACAAAATTTTGAATTCATATATTCAACCAGCATGAGTCCATAGAGGGTGCGAAAATGGTAGAAATTATACTTATAGTCAAATCAAGACGTGATGAGAGATCGTTTGGGCACGATGCTATAAATTTAAAATAATATTTTTTAAAAATTATGACTTTTATTTCACGTTAGTTAGAAAAACATTTTTTAAATAAATATATTGTCTATTACAAATAGAGAAATTAGGTAAAATAAACCTTTATAATAGTAAGTTTTAGAAAATACACACATATTAATAGTTTTTAGATGAAATACACCCATTTTAAAAATAGGAGTATAAAAAGACTTATATATCCTTAAATCGATTGTGCTAGACATGAGTGTCGAGAGTTAAACAAGATGTCTAGAAACTTGACAGAAAAAAAGTACATTTTAGTGTTTATACCAAAGAGGGCTAGACAAGGTGTCTAGAAACTTGACAGGAAAAAAAATACATTTGAGTATTTAGTACCAGACAGGACTAGACAAGGTGTCTAGCCGTGCTAGACAAGGTATCTAACAACTCGACTTCCTCTATCTAGCTAGAATGTGAACCCTTGATGAGATAAGTGATAAGGTCATTTTTGTATCTAAAATAATTTAAAACTTAAAAAGGTATACTTATCCAAAAATTATTAAGATGAGTGTATTTCTTAAAATATACTATGCTAAAGTTATATTTTGCAAAAAACCCCAAACAAATATATAATAGTTTTGAGTAGTAATAGAAACACATAAATTATGTAAAACTTACACATATTGACATGACATGTATTTTAACCACGAATGTCTTTTTCAAAATAAGATTATACTATGTACATAGGTGGTTAAAATATATATCATGTCAATATATATAAATTTTATGTATAATTTGTATGTGTCTCTAGCATTACCAAATAGTTTTTAACTATTGTATATATATATATATATATATATATATATATATATATGTATTCTTTTCGTTGGTTCAGTTTTACAGTTCAAAGTTGTTTATTTGGGTTTGTTTAGTTCGTGATGCATTGATGCACATGACCAAGGTTTAGTTCGGTTGGTTTCATTTGTTTGAGTAATTAGATGCATTCATGAAGCCATGATGTTTTGGCATGGATGGGTGAAAACTGCAAGGCAACTTAGGCCTTCTCCAACCCACACCATTTTGGCGTGGGAAAGTATTTTTGGCGCTGGATCTTGGCCCAATCCAGCGCCATTTCTGAACGCTAATTTGACATTTGGGCCCACTGGTGAACAGTACCACGTCAATATTAACGTGGTACTGTTCACAGTCGCCATTTTTCTTTTTTCTTTTTTTTTTTTTTTAAATTTTTTTAATTGTAAAAAAAGCCACAAATGAATCTTGAATTTTTTAGTTTTGACCCTATTTGCATAGTTTTAGTCAAAATTAACAACTTTTTGGTACCAAAAAATTAAAATCTTTCTTTTTATGTCTCATGTCTTTATTATTATTTCATGGTTAAATTTATACGGAGTAAATTTAATATGTAAATAATATAAAATATCAATTTGCAATGTGGGGATATGCATACAAACATTAAATAAAATGACATAATATTTAAACTTTTACACCATTTAAACTATTTAAACTGTTTTAGTTAATAAAATATAATTTATTAATCTATTAGTTTCTATAACTTTGTTAAATAATAAAATATATTATTGGATCAATACGTAAAAAAAAGTTATATATGGATATTATTAGTGAAATTGATACATGTTGAGGACTTAGAATAAATTTATATAAAAAGAAGATAAAAATGAATATATTAAGGATATTTTTTTTGGGTGTTAGAAATAGAGTAATGGGTTAGAAATGAAGTTACTGTTTAGTCTGAAAGTTACTCCAAAATGAAGTAAAAGTTACACAAAAATAGAAAAGTGGGTCAGCGATACCCTTACAATAGTATAATGCAACTTATTTTATGGTGTTCTTTTTAATTCCATTTCTAAATTGGCAATTAGAAAATTAGTCATTTTGTTCGATAACATTTGTCATCAATATGAATTTGTCCCTTTATTTTTGACTTTGTATTCAAGTGCTCCCTAAATGACAAATTTGTTCTTCTTTTGCTACTCACTTTTGACTTAATATTCAAGTATCCTCTACAATGACAAAATTATTATTCTTTTGCCCCCTCACTTTTGACTTAGTATTCAAATGCCTCATAAAATAGTAAAGTTGTTATTTTTTTACCCCCTCAACTATAGCACAGTAAGAAAATAAGAAATTGGACAATAGCCGAACAATCATTTTACTTTTTAAATAGCTAATAGATATCTTTTACTATTTTTTTATATTAGATAGTTCTAAGGAACTAGTTTTTATGATTAAATAAATAAAAAAAATAAACAAAATTGATAAATTTTTGCATTAATTCATTAGTGTCAAAATATTTTTAAAAGTTATATATAAAAAAATTGCATATTTTCACATCTGAAAGACTTTCTAAAAAATGAAATATCTATTTCATTAATTTTCCTCTTATTTTTCATGTTTTTATGAAATAAAATGACCATTTTTCATGAAAAATAAGAGAGCAAATAGTCATTTCATTTTCTAGAAGTCTTTCGAATATAAAAATATACAGTTTGTTGACTCATACTTTGTATTATCAATCGTATACTCATATTTAGAAGTTAATAAATATATGATTAAGAATTAATAATCAACTTGAGTGTGTAACACTCAAAATTGAAAGGATCACAGGATATTCGAGATAGATTATGGAAAAGAACTTGAATATAAAGATCAACAATACAACTTAGACTAGCAAATGTTAAATACTTAGTTCTTGTATTTGAATACTTGTTTACATATAATATGATCTTAATGCCTCAATTGTTTTTTTAAAAAAAGAAATTTTCAAACCAATACAGTCAAACTAATTTATTTTCAATTAAAGTTTGAAAAATTATTTTAAACAATTTTTAAATTGATTTATATATTTCTATAGTATCCATATTTTATAAAAAATCAATTTAAGAAGTCACAATTTGAAAAGAATCGAAAAAGACTTGAAATAAAATTAAAACATGTTCTCTGGTATTTTCGGCAAACCAAATCCCAGTTTTCGTTCTACCGATTCTCCGCCGATTTTCAACAGAATTTTAAATTCGACTGTTAGAACTGCACTATCAATAATTGCTATTTTCGGTCGACCGAAAACACACTTTCGGTATTTCAAAAATGATAGATTGTCTGTCAAACGGTCTGAAACGGCTAATTTTCATTCAAGTCTATAAATAGAAGCTTTTTTGAGACTTGAAATAACTTTTGGACACCTTACATTACTTATATCATATATTCAAATTAATTTTTGTGATCCAAACTTTTAAATATAATTTTTTACAAAAATCACTTGAGCCAAAGTAGATCATATCGTATGTTTGCATCTATTCTCTTTAAGCTTACCTTGTATCAAATACTTTCATTAAAGAAATATTCTAGTTGAGTGTTTCAACAAAAACCAAATTGTAATTGTGAGGTGAGGTTGACACCAGATTCATAAATAACTCGGTTTATGTGAGATTGGCATCGGTGTCTAAACAATTTAAGTTAGACATAATAAAGCCAGATTTAAGACTATTGTAAAGGCGTGAATGTGCTTAAGGAGAAATCACTCGTTGTGTACAAGGGTCGATCGAGCAAATTCTCTTGATCGAATAGTGTAAAACTCAAAACGTGTTGCTAAGAGCCGGGGACATAGATAAACCGTCGTGTTTGTTGAACCTCGTAAAAAATAACATTTACATTTCTCTATCCTTATCTCTTTAATTTACTTACCTTGAGCTTGTGCATGCTATTTTAACTATTTTTACTTGATATTGTCATTACTTGCATAATTCTCTAGCTTATCTTGAAAAGTTTGTAAAAATTTTTAAAACCCAATTCACCCCCCTCTTAGGTTAGCTAATCTTGGGCTAACACAGTTTTTTTTTTTTTTTTTTTTTTTACATAACTTCTAAAAATATTTTGACACTAATGAATTAATGCAAAAATTGCTCTATTTTGTTTATTTTTGTTTTACATATACATGTACAACTATTAAAAAATTATTTTTCTTTTATTTCTTTTCGTTTATTTTATTTATTTAATCATAAAAACTAACTATTTGGAAATATTTAATATTAAAAAAATAGTAAAAAATATTTATTAGCTATTTAAAAAGTAAAATAATTATTTGACTATTTTCAAATTTCTTATAATCTAATGGTATTAGAGTCGAGGGAGTAAAAGAATAACAACTTTACCATTTTATGAGGCATTTAAATATTAAGTAAAAAATAAAGGGCAAAAGAAGAACAATTTTGCTATTGTAGGGGACACTTGAATATTAAGTCAAAAGTGAGAGGGTAAAAGAAGAATAAATCTGTCATCTAAAGATACTTGAATACAAAGTCAAAAGTGAGGAAGTAAATTCATACTGATGATACATATCAGGAGCAAAATGACTAATTTTTCTTGACAATTGGAATTTAATTATCCTCACATGTTCTAGAATTTTATAGATTAAAATCCAAACAATGTAAAAAGAAAATTAATTAAATGTTTTTCTGGAATAATTCTAATTTAATGTTAATTAAAGATAAAATAGATATAAAATTATTTTTTTTAAGGACGATTCCAAATTATATTGGTGGTAAGTCAAATTCCATATTTGTTTGGGGCAAGTTAATTTCATATTAATTTGGAGGTCTAGGCTAGAATTCTAATTTTATTAAATTTATATACATTTTTTTTTTCAAATAAGTACAAAATTTATGTTTGGCTCCGTCATGATGGGATGAACTATTTTATCAGAAAATAATGAAAAAAAAAATCTTTAATAGCTATCGTGTTTTTGTAGGTCCGGACTGACGGAGAGCCTAATCCAACCCATTGCAATTGCATTTGCGTATTCCACGGGTCCACTCCACTCAAATGGATGGAAAAGTACAGAAAGAAGAAAGCAGCATAGAGACGTAACGTATCCCACCCACAACTTCCGATGACTCGATTGAAAGTTGGAACTAGATAAGAATGTTTACTTTCGTCACAAAAAAAAAAAAAAAAAAGAATGTTTACATGCCTCCACGTTTCATAGCCCCTCAACTTTATCTTAATTATATATTTTGCCAGAATAGTAATAAAAAAATTTCTTGTACATTCCAAATGCTGATCAGGCGGGAAGTGAGAAATGGTCTGGCCAATCCTCCGTAAGTAGACCGTTGAATCATCTTTCGTTACTCTTTAAAAAAAAAAAAAAGGAAATTAAATATATATTTCGAATGTGATTGTATGATTTTGATCAGAAAACATTTTTCTTGTACTTATTATTAGTGTTATTGTTATTTTCTCCATTAAAGGCTCAAAAGCTCGCTGGATTATTCCATCCTTGGCAGCCTTAAGACCTTCCACGGTCTATAGAGATCCCTTTCGCTGCATACCCTTTTCTAGGTTGACCAATTCCTTTCTGGGAAGACCCTCTCGTTCAGACCCAGTAGGTTCTTTCATGGCTTTTATTTTGTCCTTCCTTTTGTTTTATCATATAAATGTCTCATTTCTAAATGCAATTATTCCCTTCTATGTAAAATTACTAGAGGATCAGGCAGATAAATTTGGTACAAGTTGAGGAAACCCATTTGAGATTATTGCCTTCAGTCAAGTAAGTTGGTATTGTCTACTCTTTTGATAGAGATTAGAGAGTTTTATTCTTTAAGTGCTTTACTTGTCTGGATAATTTATTTTATAGAAGGAACCCAAATTTTGGGCTGGAGGCTTCAAGTGATGACTCGGCACTTGCCAAAGACCACCATACAAACTTCATAGTGAGAAATGTGCCAAAAGCTAACAATGAAGTGGACTTGTTTGATGAAATGAGACAGAGATTTCTAAGTTTTAAAAAGAGGATATATTTGTAAGTAGCCGTCAATATTTTTCTGTGCTTAATATTAAGAAAAATTAGTTGTGAATTTAGTTAGCTGGGCACAAGTTATATGCAGTTCTATTATGTATTAACAGGGAAAATCTGGAGCATTATCAGAGACTTGCTGAAGAACAAACGCCTAAGGTATTATTATGAACTTAAAATCTTGATACCCCAAATTGGGTATCATTCTTTTTGTTGTGCCTTGCTTTGTTGACCCTTTCTTTTAAGTTCATGTTAATCTTCTATGTACAAACTTACAAGTTCAAGAACAGTTTATGGTGATTGCTTGTGCAGACTCAAGGGTATGCCCTTCTAACATTCTTGGATTTCAACCTGGAGAAGCCTTCATGATTCGAAACGTGGCGAATCTTGTTCCTCCACTTGAGGTTTCCAGTCTTCTCTTCTTACTCCTTTAGTAACTTAGACCTGAATTATTGAACTATTCTCAATGAATTTTCATGTTCATCTATTTTGGTTGGCAGAATGGACCATCCGAAACTAATGCTGCGCTTGAGTTTGCAGTAAATACTCTCGAAGTAGGTCATATGTGTTGTTCTTTCTTTTCCTACATGATCAAGTTATTATTATTATGTTTTTTTTGAAAAAAAATTGAAATGTTTGGTTGCCGACTTTTAGGTTGAAAACATATTAGTCATTGGGCATAGTAGATGTGGTGGAATTGAGACCCTCATGAGTATGCAAGAAGAGTCAAACTCAAGGTCTGATTATAGAGAGCCCCTTTCTCCATTTTATATGTTTCTTCTAATATATATGATCATTTAAATATGTCTTATTCAAGTGTTTTCTCGTTTTGATTTTGGCAGCTTTATTTACAAATGGATTATTAAAGCTAAAGTTGCCAGGTTAAGAACACGAGCTGCTGCTCTGGACCATAGTTTTGACCAGCAGTGCAGGCATTGTGAGAAGGTAATTGTATTAAGCTCTTTCACTTCTTCTATGTAATTTGTATAGTTTATTCTTTTAACCACTCTTTTACAGGAATATCTCAATTGTAGTTTCTTCTTTGACCATTCTTTTACAGGAATCTATCAACGATTCATTATTGAATTTGCTGACATACCCCTGGATAGAAGACAGGGTAAAGAAAAACCAGCTCTCAATTCACGGAGGGTACTATGATTTCTTGAATTTTACATTTGAGAAGTGGACTCTTGATATCAATGAGGATAGCAGCATTGATGGGGGTAGATATTTAGTCAAAGACCAAGCATTTTGGACTTGAATCTTGATTATCTTATCTTATTGTTATTGTTTTTTGAGGGGATGGAGAAGTACATGTGTAAATAGGTTTTTAATGTATAACAACTGTGTGTTGTAACTGGTCTTCTTCCCCATATAATGTCATATGTGGATATTTCTGTATGAACCAATGCTTGAAGCAGATGCTTTGTTAGTTCGTCTCGAATTATTATACCTTGATGTAAGGATTTTTTTGTTTTTTTTTTTTTTGGGAGTGAATTGAAATAGGGAATTTAGTTCTTTGAATTTTATAAATAAAGTCATCAAATCAAGTTTCTCGTATGAAAGCACTGTCAGTTTATTTAGGAGGAAAGACAATGGAACAAGAATGAATAAGCGTCTGTACAGTAAAACGACACTAGAAATTAAGAAACGACAATAAAATCAAATAACGACAATAAAAAAACACCGATGTCCTGTTTGCCGAAATCCCATGGTCGGCGTGTACATAAATACTTTAGAGGGGGGGGGGGTTGGGTTGGAAGACCCATGTATAACTTAATTAATTAATTAATTTTTTTTTTCCCTTCTTCTTTTTGAGCAAATATAAGTTATTTTTGATAAGGGGTTACTGGACAGTTAGCCGCGAACTATCAAATATGTGACAATTTAGCCTTCAAATTTTCAATTATAGTAACTTATTTTTGAACCTTCTAATTTACAGTAATTTAATCATTGAAACGTCTAAATTATAATATACTGTTAAATTCTTTATCAAAAATATACGTGATGATTATTGATGGTATCTAAAAATATATTTAAAAGTTAAAATGAGCGTTTCAAACATAAAAGTGGCCACAGAAAAAGAATTTTCTCCAAATTTATAATTTTAAAGTCCATAAAAAATAAAGAATATATTTATCATTTTCTTCAAATTCATTTGTTCAATTTAAGTTTTCTAAATACGCTTTTAAATATTACAACGTGTCCTTACATAATTTTTTTTTTTTTTTAAATTTAACAATAAATTATAACTTAGATGATTTAGGAATCAAATTGTTAGAAAGCAATTTAGGACCTGCTACAATTAAAACTTTAAAAAGTAAATTACCACGATGGATAGCTTAGGGACATTTGTCCCATAAACCCTTGATTTGGAGCACATATACATTTCAAACATCAAAATCAGCAAAAGACTAATCTTAGATTTTTTTTCACTCCGAAAAATATCCAAATAAAAAGAGGAGTCCAATTCCAATTGCTTTGTCCAAGCACCTGAGATACATTATTATTTTTTATTTTTTTTCACAATTTTCAGCAGAGACGAGCGAGGCCATAGCCAAAAACCATGATCTCCCAGTTCTTCGTTCTCTCTCAGCGAGGCGATAACATCGTCTTTCGCGACTGTGAGCCATTCTCTCTTTCTTCTCGATCTAATTCTCAATAAGATCTTCTTTGGTCGGATCTATATAACCCGAATACAATCATAGCTCCCTAATTCAATTATCTTTATCAGCTCGGAGTCAACTCTTGAATCGTCTCAGATCCAAGCATTCGCTAATTTGCACATACGAATTTTAATTTCAGCAAAATTTATTTGTGGATGGTTTTTCGATTTCATTATTATTTGTTAATTGATGGCATGAATGCAGATCGAGGTGAAGTGCAGAGAGCGACGGCGGAGATATTCTTCCGCAAGGTGAAATTTTGGAAAGAAGATGGGCAAGAGGAGGCACCCCCTGTCTTTGTAGGTATTATCTTACTGAAGAATGTATTAACATTGTCTTCTCTAGGGCTCTATTCTCAAACCAATCTAACATTTTGGGTTCTCTCCATTGTTGTTANTTTGGTTTTGTTCAATGCCCATTAAAGTAGATTCTCATAGTTGGTATGTAGGGGCCTTTTATCTTTTCTTCTTTTTTTTTATTTTTTATTTTTTATTTTTTTTCTGTAGATGCGGCGAACTAGTTTCTTAAGTTTCTTCAGTTGCCTTTTTTCTCTTGTTTATGTTTTGAATAAGATATAAAACACATGCTAAACAAATATGTATGGAACTTATTAGACGTTAAGTAATGAATCATTAGGATTTTAATCCAAAATTGTTACGAAGAGGAAGATTTATTTAGTTCTTGTTCCATTACAAGCTCTAGATTCGAAAATTATGATATACGTTTAAAGAAGTAGAAATCCTGTTGATCATTTTATTTTTCGGAACAACTAGAACAATGATATGAGTTCAGACTTTATTGTCACCCGCTGGTGGTTCCTTAACTAGGCTGACAATTTCCTTGATCTTATATTCCCGTCATGAACTTTCTTTCTTACGTAGTTTTGGGTCTGTGGTTACAGTGTATCTTTGTGTGTACTAGTAAGATTCAAGTTGTACTTATTTATGTATCTGGTTTTTCTTCCCTTTCCCTCTTTTTTTTGGTTCATTTGATAGAATGTGGATGGTGTCAACTACTTTCACGTGAAGGTCGTGGGATTAATGTTTGTTGCAACAACAAGGGTTAATTTGTCACCGTCGTTTGTCTTCGAGCTTTTACAAAGGATTGCTCGAGTCATCAAAGATTACCTTGGGGTTCTCAATGAAGATTCATTAAGGAGAAATTTTGTACTTGTGTATGAGTTGCTTGATGAAGTCATTGTAAGCTCCTATCTTATTGTTTTGACTTCTTGTGTTGGCGTATTTCTTGAGCATCTATTAACTTCTGGCTATGTTTTCTAGGTAGTATTGCTTGATGAAAATTATAAGGTTCAAAATTTATGCTGCTTATTCTTCTTGGACTATCAGTCACCTTTTTCTTCTTGCATTTGAGATAACTTTTGCATCTTTTATTTCAATGCCTGTTAAACTAAGCCTACTGGTGATCTTTTTATGAAATATATATGTATATTTTTCAGTTCTTATCTAAAGCACTTGCCATTTCTGTGACCCGTAGAAGTAGTGTTGCAAGAAACAAATGTTTTGCATTGATTTTCTTTGAAGTACAGCATATAAGTCAATCATAAGTTTTATTTGACTGCACTGTCTAGTTGTTTCTTTTTTGCTGGACGCTCTATTTATTTTCTGAATATTGAAGCTTTAAGGTATCTTTGAAATTATTTATCTTTTGGCTGTTAGAGGTGGTATGCATGTAACTTGAGTATCATTTTCTTCTGACAGGATTTTGGTTATGTCCAAACGACATCAACTGAAGTTTTGAAGTCCTATGTATTCAATGAACCAATTGTTGTTGATGCTGCACATTTGTCACCTCTAGGTCCTGCTGCCCTTTTTATGGTATGTCCAACTTATTTTGTTTACTGAATTCCTTGTATAAATAATATCAATTCGTATCTTGTTTTGATGATTGACTTGGACATTAAGTGACCAATTTTTAAACATGTGGATGCTTGCAGCAAGGAACCAAAAGAATTCCAGGGACTGCTGTCACAAAGTCTGTTGTTGCGAATGATCCTACTGGTAGAAGGAGGGAAGAAATTTTTGTTGATATAATTGAGAAGATCAGCATCACTTTTAGCTCTAGTGTGAGTATACTTGTCCTCAGTTGATTCTATTTGCTGTAATTGTTTAAAGTTTAGTCAAACATTTATATTTATTTATTTTGTGATCTATAAACAAGATCTATCGATTTTTTGATGCTTGATCTCCATGAAGACGGTGTTGTTGTATATATAGTTTGTTACAAGGCTCGTACTCACATAATTATAGCTCTTTTCCTAAATTTATCTTTGTACTTAAATTGCAGAACTGTTTCACTTTATCTTTCTAGTAAAAATGTATCATTTTTATCTAACACTAACTCCAAAGTTGAACATACATGAGCGCTTGTATATTAATAAATACACACACATAAATTCATATGACATACGAAAGTTGAACGCACATGAGCACTTGTGTATTGATAACCACACATATAAATTCATATGAAATATTTATTTATTTATTTGTTTTGGAAGTTGAATATTGAATTCTTCATTCTTGATCATTCCATAAATTTATAAATAATTGTATATGTATATTTAGCCATGTATCTTTTACATTTCATAGTTAATCATTTTTAATGACACATGAGGGTTAGGTCGGGTAGTCAGGCCCATGGTTTACTCCCCTGAGATCTAAAGTTCAGTTCCTTATGGGGACCTACCTAGCAATATGCAATACTTTCCTACTTCTCAAAAATATCGTTCAGTGGGAGTACAAATGTTTAAAAAAAAAAAATCATTTCAATGTTGTTTAACAGGGATACATACTGACCTCTGAAATTGATGGCACAATTCAAATGAAAAGCTATCTAACTGGAAACCCAGAAATCCGACTAGCACTTAACGATGACCTGAGCATAGGAAGAGGCGGGCAGTCAGTCTATGGTATTTTTCTGGCTCTATTGTAATCCAAATCCACATGTTTTAAATTTACCTTCCTTGTCATAATTTTCTTGCTTTCCGTGCTTTGGAGTAGTTGTAGATATATGATCAAGTATGTAAACTGATATAAATGTTTTGAATTCTGAGAAAAACCCTCTTGGTTTTAGTTTTGTTTTTTATGAAATAAAAGGCTTAATCTCAAGTAGGATAGTAGTTACTCTTTGTTGTTTAATAAATAATCTTGGTGAATTTTGTCAAGCTTAACGTTGCCGATATTCTTGTCAGTTTTTTTTTTTTTTTTTTGGTTTTTTTTTCCCCCCCTTAATGATCTCATCAGCCAAAGGTATTTCTTTCCCAAACAGACTATAGAAGCTCAATCGGCTCGGGAGTAGTGATACTTGATGATTGTAATTTTCATGAATCCGTACGTCTTGATAGTTTTGAGGCAGACAAAACTTTGGCCCTGGTATGTGAATCTGAGATAATGTAAGATACAATGCTTGTGTCGTGAAAAAGACCTAAAATATTTGTGACCTGATGGCATCACACTTCTGATATTTGTTAGGTTCCTCCGGATGGTGAGTTTCCTGTCATGAATTATCGTATGACCCAGGAATTCAAGCCTCCTTTTCGTATTAATGCTTTGATTGAAGAAGCAGGAATCCTTAAGGTAAAACTACTTAGCATTTTTGAAGTTAGAATATTCAGATTGAAAAAAACTAGTTCTGTATCAACACATTGAGTGCCTTAGTGTGATAGATGGTTTTATGCCTATCTTAGAATTATAGATCTACTGAATTTAAATTGAGTTTTATAAGAAGTGGCTGTGTTTTTCACTTCATTTTATAAATGACCATTTTCATCTCTTTGCTAAATTGTCGCTCTTCTTTTTTTTTTTTTTTTTTGGGGGGGGGGGGGGGGTAAATGGGTTTTTACCAGTATCTTAATTTTATGTATCAGTATGTCAGTATATCAACTTTGTGTGTAGTATATCAATTTTATGTTTACATAAATTAATGTTAATGCATCAGTACATCAATTTATATTTATATGATGTATATCTATACCTGGCCGTTTGCTATAATTTTTGAGATACTTGAACATTTTGTTATGGTGCTTGAAAAGGGGACATTTTTAAAGGGGGACCCAAAATTTAGCTATTTTGCTAAGAAACACGTTTAAATTATTTATAATTTTTAAATTTATATTTATCAAGTGTCGATAATGCATTTTGAATGTTAAGCACATTAAAAGTATCTAGGATGAAGTGATTCTTATCAGTACTTGTAGACTGCAGTATTTACTGTGACACTTTGGAATTGCCATTGTAGGCTGAAGTGATTCTTAAAGTATATGCTGAATTTCCCTCTAGCATTACGGCAAACACAATTTCTCTACAGATGCCACTACCTAAATATACAATGAGGTAATTGTCATTTCCTTGTCAAACTGTAAATTTATGAGGTTTAGTTTTGATTTGCATTACCTAGTTTCTGCTGATTAAGTTTCAGCAAAAGCATTTAACGTTTAATGCTATAAGTATCTTAGATAGCTTGTTCACAGACTTCTAGGTCCAGTTATTTGCAAATATAACTTTTAGCCTTTAGGAATATGAGAACAAATTAAGTGAAGCAGCTGGAATTTTATTGACCTTTGTTTGAAATGTATCTCAAGAATGCTATAGTTATTTTAATTTACAATATTGGATGATATTTGGATCATTTAATTATTTGAAAGGAGGTGTAATCTTGTGTATCACAAATGAAATATAGAAAGCATTTACTTACTGTTGAAAATTGGAAGGAGATCCACATCCTCCTATTTATACATGTTGTTCTCTGGTAGCTTTTTTGTTACACGTCACGAAGAAACATTCGGAAGAATATTGTGGAAAAAAGGGAATTGTAGGATATTACAGTAAACTTCTAAAGGCAGCCGATCATTAGACCTAATACATAAAGGGGCAGACCATGCTTCTTGTCTAGTATTTGTAGTAGTTTGTCATCAAAGGTTGATGATCTATGTGCATCCAGAAGCGAACAGGAAAATCTTAGCAGTTTAATATAAACTTGTGCTTTACATTAGCAATTTTTTTTTATTTCAGAGCGAGTTTTGAGTTGGAACCTGGAGCTGTTGGGCAAACAACAGATTTCAAGGAAGCTAATAAGAGACTTGAGTGGAATTTAAAGAAGGCAATAATTTCTTATCATGGCTTTTATGTGTTTTCAATTATTTGTAATTTTGAAATTCATCTTACGGTTGCAAATGATTTGCTCTTGATACATTTACCGTGCTTAACTCATGAAAATGACTGTTGGTGTGTGCAATTTGAAACAGATTGTTGGGGGATGTGAACATACACTACGAGCAAGGCTAACATTTTCACAAGAAACACATGGTATTAAATCAGCTGTGTTGAAC
Organism: Parasponia andersonii; assembly: GCA_002914805.1. NCBI lineage: Eukaryota > Viridiplantae > Streptophyta > Magnoliopsida > Rosales > Cannabaceae > Trema > Trema andersonii. Next base: position 738,633 of record JXTB01000104.1, on the reverse strand, counting down.
ATATATGTTCATGTCGTTGTTTTCCTCTACATGTTCATGCAACATATTTTGCTTAACGCAGGTAATATAACAAAAGAATCCGGTCCTGTTAGCTTGACATTTACCATACCAATGTATAATGCTTCGAAGCTTCAGGTAAGCTGGTTTTATTAATGTAGTAGTTGATTCTGTAAAGTTTTAGCCAATGAATGAGGATGGTGAGATGGATAAAGTTTCCACAACTTAACTCTAGTTTTGCTGAATTGTTCATCAATTTCATTACTGTAATAGCAGAAGGAAGATCCTTTAATGCTTTTGTGGTGTTGGTCCTGTTTGCTGCATGTGCATTACCTGATTAAACTTGGTAGAATTAGAAATTTAATTTTGATGATTAGATCGTTCTTATAAACTGGGACCGGTCTATACTTATAGTAGTGAATGGTGTTTTAATGTGAACTAGTGAAGAGCATTGACACTAGTTGCTTCCCAATTCAAAATTAGTGCCCTACCCTTAATGCCCTTTCTAAGATCCCCTTTTCTATATGTGAGGCCTTTTGATAATTTATTTACTGTCTATTGCACTAGATGGCGCTAGCTCAACTACGTACTTTCATGTACGGTGAAAGATTCATAGGGCTAAAATGTGTCTCTACTGTTTTGAGGAAGCTAAATTTGGTGATTTTGGATGCAGGTGAAATACTTGCAGATAACAAAGAAATCTGGATCTTACAATCCATACAGATGGGTGAGATATGTCACTCTGTCGAATTCCTATGTTGCTCGTTTGTAAAATCGTAAAGCATCCACACCTATTTCTCCGCATTTTCCGGCGTTTTTGGCTACATGAGCTATGATTATTGTGTTATAGGAATTGTCTTCATGATTATTGAGTTGGTCCTTGAGTAGCTGCTGTCCAGAACCAATTTGATTGACTCATATGGCTAAGTTAGATTTATTCTCTCGTGTTTGTGTTTTTCTTCTTTTTGTATGGTATTTGAAGGGGGGGAAAAAAAACAAGAGTGGGAAAGAATATCTCAAGCCAAAGGTAAGCGTATAACTATATGTATTGTTTTCGTTGACTTGGACAAAGATCTCTGCGAAAAGCCGAGTTATGAGCTGTCTGGTAGTATCGCTGAAGAATAAGTCTCAGTCACAGCGTTTTAACGAGTACAACTTTTTATGCATGGTTCTAATGTATCCCTGATCAAGTACTTGGATTCAACAAGGACTGCTGCTACAAAGTAATCCCCAGCTGAGTGTGTTCTCACTTCTCACCACTTTCAGCTGATCTGGTACCGCTGAACCTGAGTACTTTGAGTTGTCTTTTCTGTACCATTTTGCCCTTTTCGAGTTGGACTTAAGAGACGTGAATAGTGAGAACTAATGCCACTTGACTTGATGTGTCGAGAGAATTTATGGTCAAAGAAGTGAACACGCAAAACCAAGTAACACACGTTCTCTTTCAAGTCTCAAGTTCTGCAAAAGCCCCAATGTAAAATTTGACCTTTCATTTTTTTTTTGGCCCGTTTCGAGTGCGACTTAAGAGACGTGTTTATTACATTTGTTGATCGATATGCTTATAAACTTCATATCTTACTCGAACTAGGGAATACCGGTGAAGTAATTTTGGCTAAACTACATGATTCACCTCGGTTTCTGAAAATAAAAGTATCCCTTTAGATTCATTGAATTAACAGAAATATTCCTTACGACTTAATGAGAGAAATAGAAGTGTCCTACTCGCCTTTCCAGTTTACATTCAAATGTACTGAAATCCAAAAGGGGTGATTTTGCAATATTTAGGAATTAAAAGTGAATCTTATATATAGAGCCGGAACTTAGGGAATATTATTGTAATTATCCATTAATTAAATACAATATAAAGAAAAATGATGATTTGGAAATTTTTGTTAGTCATTTAAGATCAAGTGTTTCCTTTTTAATTTTTATGGTTAATCATATCAAGTCATTTTCTGATTCTGAAAATAGATGTTCCTCGACAGTAAACTCATTGGGAACAAATAAAAAAAAAGTTGCTAACAGGGAATGGAAGAACAATCACGTCTGTTCTTAACTAATTTGGCATGAGAAAAGAGTTTAGGTATTTACCTCATTAATCATTGATTTACAAATTTTCATTTCATTTGACAAATCAATGATTTATTTGAGAAAATAACATAAATATACACAAATAAATGAAGAAATATCTTCTTTTTTTTTTTACCCTCACAGTAACTTCTCAATAATTTAGTCCTAATCTTTCTAGTTTCTACTAATTCTTGGTGCTAAAAGACAACAAGACACTCATCATCCACAAACAGAGATTTTGGTACCAACCGCAGAATTTTCCTAAGAAATAAGCACTGCCATGACTTTTTCTTTTTTCCTTGAAGTAAGCATTCATGAGTCATGACTTGACCAATCCTTCTCCTTTGTGATGATTTTTAGGACGCCGTAGATTGTCTTTATTAACTGTAAATTTCTCTGTTACAAAGATCAATGAGATACTGAGAGAGTGAAAGGCATGGCCAAATTTATTTATTTATTTTATTTCTTTTTTTACTTTTGCTTTTAACGGGAGAAGGTTAAAGCAACCTGTTATGTTCGTTCAAATGAGACATACCCAGATATATAAACTTTAAACTTGATCACCCTTTTAACCTAAGTATCCTTTCTTCAGAGGTACTCCAATCCTAGGCACGCATAGGAGCTATCTTACTATTATTTTATGTCTAAAGTTTCTCTTTCGGCCTCAGAAATTGCAACTGTGTATGTATTCTTCAAACCCACCAATTTGGACCGACCCTTTTTTCTTTCAAGTCTTTTTTCATTTGCTAGAACTACCATGCTATTCTTGTTATTTTGAATCAAATATTATCGTAGCATTATTTTGTCTGCTTTCATGTCTAAAATGTTGAATTTGAAACTTCTTAGGGTTTCAACGTCCCCCCCACCCCCCAAAATTAAAAAAAAAAGAAAGAACGAAAAAAACTAGAAAAGACACGCCTATTTAAAAATACGAAAGGAAAGACAATAATAAGGGGAAATTTTCCGAAATGGTAATTTTTATGTGCTGTGTTAGTGATTTAGCAACCAATTTAAATTTTTAGAAAAATTGATCCTTTATTCTAAAAATGAGTTTATTTTTTTTGGATAAAAACGTAAGCTTAATTAAAACTCAACCAAACACATTAGAAGTTTTAAACTTAAACTTAACAAGTGTTAAAATTCAAACTAGACATACTATCAAAGGAAAAATTACACAAATATCCCTTAAATTTAGGTGAAATGCTCAATTTATCCTCCGATTTTCAAAAAAACAAAATCCCATTAATTAGTAAATCAATACAAATTTCACTCATTTCTCTATTTTTGGTCAAAATTGTCATATAAGAAGACAAAACTACTCTTAGTGTAAGCTTTTAACCAAATAAATACAACCTAACACTATAAATGATAGTTTAGGTAATAAAATTGTTCCTTTTATAGTTAATTAATTGTGTTCGGTTAAGCGTATTTTGGTAATTTAAAAAAATTCTTATTTTGACCAAATTAGATGTGGAATATGTATAAATTATTTGATTAAAAAGGGTATACATTTTTTCTTTGATAATAAAGGATATACATTTTTGTTTTATATAAAACTGATGAAATAAATTGAGCATTTAATATAAATTTTGGAGATATTTTTGTAATTATCCAATTATGAAACTCAATAAAAAAGGGGAGGAAAAAAAAAGAATTCACAAGTAAAAACTACTAATATCTTACAAGTAAAAAATAACTGCAAAATAGAAACTTCAAATACCAAAATTGATATGTAGCTTAATTTCAACACAATGAACCCATTTTATTTGACTTACGGATATAATACAGTACAATTATATTGGTGAATATTAATTTCAACTTTGAAGTGCTCAAAATTTGCAATTGTATCTGTGCTCTAAAGTATGTTCCTAAGAGATATTTAGCGTGGTAGTTGATTAGTAGGAGAGATGGCAAAGTGTGCAAGAAAACGCCTTGTTGTACAATTTATTCATGGCTAGGATTTTTCCTGACCAGAAAAGTTTGGGAAAGCTTTTGTCAAATCATAACAGATAACTTGACTTTTTATGATAAAATGGATGCATTTTTAGATGTCAAATCTTTAGAAAATGTATCTATTACCAAATTTCAAATTAAGCAATACGCATTGTATGAACTCTTTCATTTCCAGCAAAGGGAACTAGTGAGCTAGTTTGAAATGTTTTACCTAATATATCTTTTCCTAAAAACAGTATGCCTTTTCCTTTTGTTCATTTATTTATTTTTTTAGCTTGAATTGATTTTTTTTTTCAAAGACAAAAATTGTAAAAGGAAAAAACACCCTCCAAGGAGGATGCACTAAAATGAAAAGAGCTAGAGAGCTCACTAAAATGAGCTACTAGCACTTAGTATATTTTTCTACTAACTGTCTATGTGTTTTCTTCGGTTCGGTTTAATTCTGCTCGTAGTTCCGAGAAAAGAGTTGAGAGTAGCCATCTGTAAGACTCTCCGAAACTTAAGTCAGATATTTTTCTCAAAAAATAAGAAAAAATATAAAATAGTAAAGATAGCAATTCAATTCTTTTCTAAAAAATATGTCACACATATGTGTGTTCCGAAATTAAGTACCCAATGACTCCTAATTTTAGGATCAATTATTTCATTTTTCTCGTTATGTGCTCCGAAAATTATAGATTATGGATGCTATAATTTCCTTTAATTTGAGGTTTTTAGCTTACCATGATCTATTTCGATATTTGCCTATACTAGACGAGATCGTAGTTGTCTGTAGCTCTATAAGGTAGTTCACCTAACACACATGGTAATTGTGAAGGAGCATTAAATGCTCTGTCGGAGTTTAGGTCGAGTGTCACCTGTGAGGACAGAGAAATAGAAAGTCTAGAGGGTTCCAGACCTCATGTTTGAGGTGGTTTGGATTCGATTGACCCTTCAAGGTGTCTATCTAATATAGATTTCATATGGGGTTCAACATTAATTTTCGTGGATTTAATTAACCTATATCGTGTTATGTAGAACTCATTTATTATTTAAGTAATGTCCTTAGGAGTCCGTATTAAATTCATCCATTATATTCTTTTGCTTTGCCGCCTCTTGAACCATGTGGCAGACATTACGAAAATGGACTCCACACTAGCCATCATGACTCATGAGCATCAAAAATTTCAAAACAAAATAGACTTAAAACACTCTCATTTTTGTTATTAAGATGCTTTCTTAGATTTTTACGAAATGCGTAATTCTCGTTTTAGTAATTTGTCAATAGAATATAGCTTATTTAGGTTAAAATGCAATTAACTGCAAGTGAAATGCCATATTTAGAACGTGTGCATTTAGTCTTATACACTTTTGGATGATTTTGACTAAACTTTTTACTTAAGTCTCTAACGGGACAGATCTCCTTAAAGTGTTCACCTACTAACTGACCATCCAGATTCTTCACTATACACCAGAAAAGGATTTTAAAACAATAAAGAAGTGTTAATAATAGGTTAAAACTTGTTTTGCATTATTAACCTAGTTCCATTTTTTATTTTCTTGTGCTTTAAGCCTTCCCCTTGGACTTTTCCTGTCAATTTTATTTATTTTAGCCACCCAAATGCCCTTTTAGCTTACTTCAAAAATAAGGGAAGCGAGTTAAAAAGCCAACATGGAACCAATTTTTCATGACATGCCACATGGCCACGTGCATGTAAAGCTTGGATTAAACAATTCATAAGAATGCACATATTGGCCAAAATAGAACACAAAATAGGAAAAGGGTAATAAAAAGGACATTTGCACTTATTTGTTATCTGCTATATAGCAGTATTGTGATGGAATTTTATCGGACTTATGATAAGCCAAAACCCAAACGAAATTTAGAAAAATGCTCAGACATTTTATCATTTTATAACACCAAATTGTTAATCTTAAATTTCGGTTAGTATATGCTATAAATAATACTATATGTTGTTCCGTGATGTTCTCTAAAATCTAGCTAACATGAAGTGTGTTGTTTTACCCTCTAAAAGAAAATTATGATGTAAAGGGTTAATTACAATCTGTTTTTTTTTTTCACCCTAATTATTTTCTTCTTTTATATGTTGACTTTATATACATATTATCTTCTACCTACTGTATCTTTGTCCATCAATAATATCCATTTTATTTTTTCGAGATCGAGAGAGAGAAAAGAGGCACCCCTGCGAGCTCTGAAGGATGAACAGTGCATACTCCGGCTGCTGCTAAAATGAATACTCCAACTAATCAAATTTGTCGTTATTCAGATAGAAAGCCACGGCTCTTGGCGACATAATTACGGCCAATAAATGATTTTTGTTTTCCTTTTTCGGTAAAGCAATCTCGTTGTTAGATTTATAAGGCTAATTGGTAATTCCACCATTTTGGTGGTTGCGAACACGTAGGATACAATTAGGAGATGGTAATGGACAGATTCTTATGCAATACTAGGATTATCGATAGATTAATCTGTAGCATGTATGTATTATTTTTTCTTTGGAAAAAAAAGCTAGTAGAGATTGCAAGGTAGGTTGGAAATTGTTTGGATGAATCTCACTTGATTATGAATCAGATTAATCACTTATTCGACATCTAAAACTTTTAACATTTTCCATGTTACATGATTCATTTGGAGTAGGAGTGAATGATGATGGTTGCGGATAAAGTCTAGTATTAACCATATCTCTTCTCGATGTGGACCATCTAATGGTTCGAAATCCCAAAGCCCATTTTCATATTGAAAAAAAAAACAAAAAAGCAATAATAAAAATGGAGAATGATAAACATGGCGAACGAGATGTTAGTATATTATTTTTTTTCAATTTCTATTTTCTTTCTTTGTATGGAGGAGAAGTGCTAGCAATACTTTTTTTCTCCTTTAATTTTATCTTACTATTTGATACGTGGGTCAAGTATGATAAAATCTGCAAGAAAGATTGAATTTATCCTCATGATACCTCACCAGCCGTCTACGTGTCTCTGAACCATTGATGTTGTGTCCTCTAACTGTCCACGTGTCCTTGCTATTCCAAAGTACTCTGAACTTCAGGCAGGGTCAGAGAGGCGAGGGTGGCCACCTGCAAAGACTCTCCGATGCTTAAGTCAGTGGTCTTTCTTTGATTCAGGGTAGCAAGGATTTAGTTCTATATGAATATATCTTTATTTCTTGCTCGTAAACTTTTAAATATTTCTTTTGTATGCGTACATGCCTCCTCCAAAGGGACACATGACTCATATATATATGGTCTTGAAATTGTGAACCTCCTGGTTTTCAACCTCAGGACCGAGTACCTGTTACATCAAGACTTATTCCGAAGGTCACGGGCAGAGATTACCGTGATCCCCCCTGCACCGCTGTAGCCTAGTTTCCGCCGTCTCCTATAGCTCGAGTCTGTCAGAGACGAAATTTGGACAAACCGCTGTTCTATCAGGACGGCTTGCCCCTTGCGTGCAATTATTTAAGATCGCATTAAATGCTCTGTTCGGTCTGGAGCTGTGAGTTGCTGTCCATTGTACTCTGGTGGAAGACTCTCGAGCCTTCTGACCCCCAGCTGTCGAGGTAAGGGTCGGACTGGACCGAATCTATCCAGGGTCTGGGATGGGCTCGGCCCTAAACTCGACGGCCCAATGGCCGGTGCGGTACCATGTGCGACTCGCGTGGCCTTTAGTTAGTCACTCTTGACACATGTCGGTCGGTAGGCCCTACTCATGACCTATTCTGTCACTTAATCATCCACGTGGTGTATGATTTGAGAACGGGTCCCATAATACCTCTTCGATATAATTTATAGGTCTATTTATCAGTTTCAAAGAAACGGTTGTAGGCTTCGCTTCCCTCAAACCCAACTTCTTATAGATTAAGAGCAGTTAGATTGATATTTGCACCAAAATCACATAGAACCTTACCAAAATAAAAATTTTCAATAGCTCACGGAATAATAAAGCTCCTGTGATCCTTTAACTTGGATGGAATGGAACATTATTCAGTAAGTGCAATTGTTTCATATTTTTATAGCTTCCTCTTTCGGATAAATTTTTTTTCAAAAACTTCATATAGTTAAGTAATTGTGCTAGAGAATCTGCAAACGGTGTGTTGATATGAAGTTTCTTGAAAACATCAAGAAATTTCGTGAATTGCTTGTCCAAGTTGTATTTATAAAAGTGCAGTACTCCTCGTATAGGAAAATAAGTGCTAACAACATTCTATTTGTTGCTTGCTTTATATTTTTTGTTTTATTGTTTAATATATAACTCTAATTATGATCCGTTACATTTATTTAACAAGATATTAATTTTTGACAAGTCTACATATCGAGCAGTTAAACATGAAAGAAGAGGGTAAGAAATAGAGTATTGCTAGTATTTTTCCAATATCATTTCAACTAAAAATCTGAAAACTACTCCGTCGATTGTAATAATTACTAAACAAAGAAATAATTGTATTGCCAATTTTTTCAACTCAACTATATCTTTACAATTTCACTTTGACCATGTGAATACGTGTTTCTTAATTACTTTTCTCTATTTCTTTCCTTTTCTTTTTTCATTTCTTTTGCTTATAATTAGATACGTGCAACTTGATATTATCGTATCTCTTCATAAGTGTCATAAATGAGTACACACGGAAAATGGTCTCCCAATTACTTCAAATTTAAAATGATTTAAGAGATGAAGCTAGAATATTATTTAGTAACTTAATTAGCCAACCATCAAATTAAGACATAGAAAAAAGGAAAGTATTTGTGGACACCAACTGAAAATACTACATGCCTCTGTATATGCTCTATCTTCCATATTGTATTTCATATTTTCTGAAAATACCCATTATTCTAGGTACCTTTTTCTTTTACGTCCTGAAAGAAAACAAAAAACCAAAAGACACTCTTTTCTTTAGCGCGTCGCTCTTGACAGTTAAAACTAAGTTTACATATTAACTAGACCTAGATGAATCAGGGTCCACTTGGTGGTACAACTACAACTTTGCATAGATTTTCCTTGGTTTTGAAATTTGACCCCCTTATTTAAAAAAAAAAAAAAAAGACCAAAAAAAAAGGAAAAATCCCACAATGTGCTGCCCAAATTAACAAAAATTATTAGTAAAGAACTTTGAGACTCCTTTAATCAAGGCTTTTCTATAATAAAAAAAAAAAAGAAAAAAAATGGTATGCCCCGAGTTGAAACTACTAACTAGAAAGTAGTATCGTCAAAGTAAGTGAGCTGAGATTTTGGACAAACTTTAATCAGAGAATTTATTTGAGGCTCAAGTTGCTGCTAGTCGCTGTACAAAGAAAGAGAAGAGAAGAAGAAAATAGGGGCCGAAAAGGGCATCCCCCATAACCCAAAACAAGAACATCAAAAAGTCCAAATCAAACCACTCGGTCGGGCAAGGGAAAGAAAAACACTATATCCTCTCCTAGCTATCTGTCTCTCGTTCATTCACTCTCTCAAACCCAAAAAGAATTCTAAAGAAAAAAAACACCCCCCAAAACTAAGGCGGTGTAACATTGAGCTACCCAATGCCAAAAATTTTCATTTCCATTTTATTTGACATTATTACTCTCTCTCTCTCTCTCTCTCTCTCTCATGTGAGATGTGTGGGCCCTACTTTACCTCTCCAACCAGCGGCGCCATTAGTCTTTACTTGGTTTCCAAGCTCACCCACCCCTCCCTCTCTCTCTCTCTCTCTCTCTCTCACACTCTCTCTCTGTAATCTTTAAAACAGCCTCATCCTATTTAATATTAAAGAAACTCTTTGATATTTATCACCTTCTCTATCCCTCTTTCTATTCTTTACTCAAATCCTTCTTCCCCATCCCTCTCTCTCTTGTCCACCTCTCAAGCCCATCCCTTTCCCCTCCCCCTCTTCTGCTACTTGTTCTTGTTCTTTCCCACCCCCCACCCCCACTTTTTTTTCCTTTTTTTTATTCATCCACACCACTAATCCCTCACCACCACCCTAACATCAATTCCCTTATTCCTATTTCGTCACCAATTAACCAACCAATCATAGAGTCACCTAGATTTATATTATAAAAAAGCCAAAATAAAAAAAGAAAAAGAAAAATATAGATTAAACAAAGCCAAAGCCAAAAAAAGAAAAAAACATGAAAGGAGAATATGTAGAACAACCCAAAAGTAACGAAACTCACATCATGTTCTCTAAGCTCCACCACTCTCATCACAACCAACACCACCACCAACAACAACAACAGCAGCAGCTCCACCCTTTTGCTAATCCCTTTCAAGTAACACCCTCAAGAGAATGCCAAACCTCCGAAGAAGATAACACCAGCCGCAGCAGCAGCGGCGCCGCCGCCACTGCCACGGCCCAAAGGCCGAACAGCAGCAACAAGCCCACGTCCGATGCCAACCAGCCCGGCGACGGAGCTACCATAGAGGTCGTGAGGAGGCCCAGGGGCCGTCCCCCTGGCTCCAAGAACAAGCCCAAGCCACCCGTTATCATAACCCGGGACACCGAGCCGGCTATGAGCCCGTACATCCTGGAGGTCCCTGGCGGGAACGACATCGTCGAGGCGATTGCCCGGTTCTGCCGCCGCAAGAACATGGGCCTCTGCGTCCTCACCGGTTCCGGCACCGTCGCCAACGTCACCCTTAGGCAGCCCTCGACCACCCCGGGGGCCACCGTCACCTTCCACGGCCGCTTCGACATACTCTCCATCACCGCCACCTTCGTCCCCCAGACGACGCCATCCTGCCCCGTCCCCAACGGCTTCACCATCTCGCTCGCCGGGCCCCAGGGCCAGATCGTCGGCGGCTTGGTTGCCGGGGCGCTCGTCGCCGCCGGGACCGTCTACGTCGTCGCGGCGTCTTTCAACAACCCATCGTACCACCGGCTGCCGGCGGAGGACGATGCCCGCAACTCCGGCTCCGCCGAAGGGCTTTCGCCGCCGCTGTCCGGTGGCGCGGAGAGTGGGGGGCACGCGCCGGCCGAGTCGTGCGGGATGTCGATATATAGCTTGCCGTCCGATGTTATTTGGGCCCCAACGGCCAGACAGCCGCCGCCGCCTCCGCCGCCTTATTGATCATCATCATCGAGACTAGTCTGACCAGTTTTTCGGTGTATTATCTCTTTTCTCTTTTCTTTTCCCTTTTTTTTTTTCCTCCCTTGTGAAATCGAGAATCTTCTTTTTTTTTTTTTTTTCCCTAAAAATTTTAAATTGGTGTTTTAAAATTTTCTGTTATTTTTTTGTTTTTTTGTTTTTTGATGTTAAGCGTATTTAATTAATTTAGTTTTATTATTACATGCTCTATAGCTCTGGAAAAGGAGAAATGAATCAAATACCGATAATTAAATACAATTAATTAATGCCAGGGACTTTGGGAAGAAGTAGTAGTAGTACATAGCGCTAGTTACTAGCTACGTAAAGCTTTTTTGAAAGTTATTGGTTGGATGGTTTGTAATATTGGGCAAATAAAATGCAGTATTGAATAACTTACATTACAATATTACATTGTTTGTTTCCATCGAAACTGAAAAAGATTAAAAAAAAAAACTTCAGTAATAATGGGGTCACTGGTCTGGTCAGGTGAGGTAGTGGCAATGTGGCATTAGTCTTTATTGGTTAGTTCTTAGTTGACATAAAACTTGGAATGGAACCAAATAAGGAGACATTTGGACAAGTTGGGGTTGGGTACTGGGTGTAGTAGAGTAGTGGGGTTGGTTTTAGTTTTCTTTTTTCCTTTCCTTTTTTGGTATAATAATTAATAGGTTTGGGTTTTATTCATTAATTGGTTTGGTTATAGCATATAAGAAAACGGGGAGGGTAATGCACAGTTTTGCTTTAAAGTTTGAGTAAGAATCTGTGGTGTGGGCTGGAGTTGCAGAGCTTTTCTGCCAGAGGGAGCTGATCTTAGCTAAGCTAAGCTGCAAGCAATTGTTTCAGCATAAAAGAGAATGGGGGTGATTCCACATTGATGTAAATTTTCAGTCTGGCTTTCTGCTCTTAGCTTCTCCATTTGGATAAAGTGTGTGCCAGTAGAGAACGTGCCTATGGTTAATCTTTGCCAGTCACCTTCTCACTCTCTTTATTATCGTTATTTTTTTAAATTTTTTATCAGAGAGAAAGACAGAGAATGGAGGGATTGGCTTTATCTGAAAATAAGTTCTTGAAGGCTCTGAAGAAACCCCACTTAATTGGTTTATTTTATTTTTTATTTTGAGAGGGTAATGTCTCCACATTGCTTTCTAATCTATTATCTCTGATTATCTGTACTTTTGGTTTGTCTCTTTCGTTGCTTCCTATCCTTTCTTTTATGGGAAAAAAGAGAACACAATTATTGAAAGGCAAAGATAACGCAACACTACATGACCCAGAGAGAGAGAGAGAGAGAGAGAGGAGCCTGTCCCATCCTTCCTTTCTGCTCCATTTTGTTCATCCTTTGCTTTTAGAATTCGAGTTTGATGCTTCCCTTTTGTACACCCTAAACTACTACATGCATCCACCAACTTCGGCTCCTCAAACACCACCTTACTCTAGATGTTATATTATGTTGTTTTACAAACGCATTTATATGTTAGATTTCTGCCAAGTGAACAATTAGAGTATCAGTAGTGCACTTTTCAAAGTGGAAAACTTTGAACGGTAAAGTTAAAAACCGTGGTCATGATTTTGGTTAAAATGTGGGGGGGAAAAAAAAAAGAAGAGGTGGTAGGATATGAAAAATCTAAGATGGTTAGAACTTGACACTGATATGCATGCATTGCTTAATGATGTATTGATGTTCATTTTTGTATTGATAGGCTACAATTTCAAATTGCCAACTTAAACTTGGCATGGAGAATCAAGTTCGGTTTATAATGAGAAACGTCGAATACTAAAAATTTTAAGGGCGCTATCGATCCAGAAAGAAAGAAAAAAAGGAAAGAAAAAAGAGAGAGAGAGAGAGAGAGAGAGAGAACTTAGGCTTACGTTTGAAGGTGCTCGCCGGGTGCTTTAAGGTGTTTTTGGATTTGAGGGGAAGGTAGTATTTATGTAATTTTGGATGTGTAACGTGAGCATAAAGGCTAGTTTTGATTACTATATAGATGAATTACTTTTATTAGGATGCATTAGCAGACCCCTGACTGAAAGTCACCTCGCTAAATGTGCTAAAACGTTATCCGGTTCTCGACCAAAAATAGAAACATCACAATTAATACAGATGCTTTTTTTTAAAGAATTTTTAAAAATTAATATATCGAATTAAATTGATTTTTTAAATAAATTTAATTGATAAAAAATAATATTATCATTAAAATTAGGAAGAATAATAATAATTGATCCAATTTTTATGAAAAATATTATTGTTTTTTTTATTATTAAAATTGGTCAAAAAGAGTAAGATATTGATATTTAAAAAATTTTAATGTCAGAATATTATTTCGTGAAGTTTAAACCTAAGGATTAAATTATATAATACTTAAATTTTAGAGTATTTTTTATAATTTACCCTAATATTTAGATTTATGATCATATTTTTTCCAATTGATTCTTTTGTATCACTCTTTCTATATTTGTCTTGTGTAAACTTGTCTCGGTAATCGAAAACTTTGAAGGTCCAGATCTAAAATATTTATATATAATATTAAAGATTTATTTTTGCGGAAGATTATGCATATCAATTAGAAGAGTTAACTTAGATGGCAATGTGCTTTAAAAAAAAAACGCGGATGGTAGAGTGAGATTTGAAGAGTAGAAAAGGCATTTCTCATGAAATTGTCTATGTATTCTTTATAGGATTTTGTGTTCTTTATATTATAAATTTAGATTTATGATCATAAATTAAAAAAGAGAACTTACGCATACGTTCGAACATGCATGCTTCTTATACGTTCTTCGACAATGATCGGACCCTTTTTGGAAACAACCATGGATGGAAATGAGAATAGGGTTATGTTTTAGTAGGAAAAAAAAAATCATATTTATTATGCAATAAGCCTCCCTCATCGGCGTCAGGTACGGATGACATGAGATATTAGATAGATTTTCTAGCGGAGAATGTCATATTTAGTAGAAGACTTCAGGTTTCTAAAATTTCACTAAAAGGAGGCCTTTTTAAAAATGAAATATTTATTAGATCATACCTACTATGAACTACGAAAAAAACATACTCTCTCAAACTTGAGTGTTCTGTAATTTAAATTATGAGTGTTCTGTAATTTAAATTATGAAATTTAGATTCTGTAAAATAATATTTTGAAATTAAAAATTTCTGAAAATTAATATTTTAAATTATCTTTTTGACCAATTTTATTAATAAAAAAATAATAATATTTTCCAAGAAAACTAAATTAATCGTTATTATTCTCTTTAGTTTTGAAGATATTATTATTTTTTATCAGTTCAAATTATTCAAAAAGTCAATTCAGAATATTAAAAAATTTTTAATCTCAGAGTACTATTTTTTAGATCTAAACTTTAGAATTTAAATCTTATACTTTTGTGTATATATATATATATATAAATAAAGATATATTTAACCCTCCGCATTTAAATTGGACTATAAGTGATGATAATGCCTCTTGAAATAAGCTAGCTAGGTTAAAAATGCTGGGAGAGAAAACTCGTAGTTTACTCTTTTTTTTTTCCCCGTATAAACGTCTTGAGATATTAAAAGAATAGGCATTGGAATCATTTTTTTTTTTTTAAACTTTTACTGTTGTACGGTTCGGTGGATTTGTGGAACCGTAATTGTTGAGGATTTGATCCTTTAGATGACAAATATGGTAAAGAATAAATCTTTTGATCATCATTTTTCTTTTAACCTCTTCTTTTCTTTTGGGCATTCCTGACTGTTTGTTCGGTCAATATTTGTTTAGCGAAGAAAGAAGTCCTGTAGATTCAAGTAGATGTTTTCCTTCTTTTTTTTTTCCAATTTTTTTTTAAAGGCACTAGATACCTTCTCTAAGCAGTTCAATATAGAAATACCTTTATTCCAAATATACACAAATTAGGAATTATTCCTGACAAATGATCTTTAAGAATAAAGCCACTTCTTACCAATTATATCATTTTCATTTATTCTCGAATACTAAAAAGAAAATTAGCAATTTAGTGATAAAATTTTTAGTCATAACAAAATTTTTTATTACTAAACTTGACATTTAATCAAATTAAAATTTCTTGTGACTAAAAATAAGATTTAGTCATAAATTGTCATTAATATACTCTCATATAGTAATATAGTAACGAGAATAGTTGTGACTAAAATATATTCAGTTACAATAAATTATATTTTTTTGTAAGTAAAACTTTCTAGCTACGGACTTTTTAGTCATATCATAATAATAATGATATACTTTTAGTCACAAATTTTTCGCTTTTAATGACAAATTTTATTATAACTAATAGTGAAAATTTTTGTAATGGAAGCTTCTTTTATCATTTTTGTATTTATATCAATGTCATGTTCCCTTGCCTTTTTATTTTCTCTATTTGTTTTTACAAGTGGGATTAAGAATGTACATCTCTCATGATGTTGATTAGCGTCATTATTTTTACTTCTAAAGACCGGGGGAGAAAAAAAAAAGTGTTACCAAGCAAGGACTCCTTAGTGTGTGTATATATAATTGGCGCTCAAGAAAAAATTAGTACAATATATGTATTCAATGAAAGCATATAATCTCGGGACAAAAGAATATTAACAACGCAGCAAACAAAAGAATTGTCAACTTCCTAAAATAACAAAAGTTAACTTTAATGTGGTTTAGGAACAAAATTATAGTTCATCATACCGAATAGTAGATATATATACTTCATTAAATGTACCATGAATAAGTAATTTAGATTAAGACCTCATCATCAACCTTACAGGAATTGGGATGATCGATTTAGTTACAGCAAACAAGAGAGTACTTCATTATAATTAAAGGGTAAGTTACGTTCTGTAGTGAATTATTGGACAATAAATTCAATTAAATTTAAATAAATAAATAAACGAAGAAGACACGATATGGGCGGTGATCATGTACACTTATGTGGCAGTTTTGGTATACATTCTACATTATGCTTGTTCAACTTAATCTTGGCGGTGATGACCAAATAAAGGTTGATTCAAAGCATAGAGACAAGACCATATATACACCAAAATTTCGACAAGTACTACACAAAGGACACATTGTCCAAAGTCCAAACAGAACTTTACTCTCAGCAAAGCATATTATAGACAAGAAAGTCCACTATTATGATTTTTGCAGGAACAGCTGAGCATGCTTGGTTGCTTTGACAATAATTCTTCATGTATGAACTTATAAGATATGGCGCCTCCATTCTTGACTATATATATACATTCCTTTTACCAGGCGCCATTGCTTGAAATTTTTTTCTCCTTTCAACCACCTCGTTATGTAATCATCACTGCACCATTTTTCTCTACACCATTAATTTCTGATCAATTTTCTTTATAATGAGTGTGTGATCTTTATAATGAGCCGCACCACCAGAAAATTTAAACTCCATGAGCGAGCCTTCATTTATTATGCATATTGTTGTGGCAATATATACAAATATATATATATATATATATATATATATCAATGCATGCTATAATTATATCTCCTTATATTTTCTAATCAACATGGGAACATGACAATATTATAAGGAGAGATTTTTCAATCATTTGATAAAGGTGCTACGGTCAAACATGCCACACGTTTCTCTTGATCATGTGGGAGGTTATCCAAGACTATTCCTTTGTCGGTACATACTTTCTCTAGTACTTTAAGAAGATTTCAATCCGGCTATTTTTTCCAATTTGATGATACAGGTTTGAATTTCGTTTTAGACTCAATCACATTGTGTATTTGACCTTCTATTGGCTACGTACTTGTTATAACAAACACTTGTTAGTGCTTATTTATTTTCTTTTTTTTTTAATAGAAAAAACACTTTCATTAATAATAGAATAATAGTACAATATCTGTAAAGGCTTTCAGGTACAAATCACAGACATTCGTAATAAATTGATTAAAATCATCCGAGTAATTGTGTCCATTAAGATTCTCACGAAATCGACTCAAAATATAGGGACTCGTATAAATTATTATTATTATATATTTCAATAGAATTCAATATAATGTTATACTTCAGCCGTGTATCTTTCGCTTTAAGTCTAAATGATATTGGAGAACAAATACTATCACACAAATCATCCAGATCTAAGTCAAAAATTATATCATCCAGATCACTAAAATGATCGAAAATGTAAGATCACCAAAAACCACTAATGATTTTGATCTAAGCTAAAATAATAAAAAAAACATAAATAAACTTAGAACTACCACGTATTAAAATTTGAGTAGACTAAAACTACTATAAATAAATTACTATTAATAAATCTGGATAGAATTATATCTTTTCGAATGAAAGAATTATTTAAATTCATAATAAAAAAAATTGAAAATTTTAGCATAGAGAGAGATCCTAAAGACTTTCGTCTCCGGTGAATTGGAAGAAAATAAAAGGAGACTCCCCGGCCGATTAGAAGAAAATAAAAAAAAGAATTTGTCATGCTTATCTATTAATTGCGTATTGGTGCTTTGATTAGTTATATTGCTCTCATAGGGTGGAGCTTGCTGTCATTTTGACTAAAGTATATTATTCAAAAAATAAATAACTTAATAAGATGCCGGCGAGTGTGCATACACAAAAGTCTAATTGGCTTTAGATCTTCGCTTACATTTCCAGCAAAGAAAGCAACATAAATGGCCCAAATTTTGATGGGGTCAAAAGTAGCCAACTCCCAACTTGACGAGTACTGTGTTTAGCAATTTGGCAAAGCTGCACAAATACCAAAACCTCGATCTGGAATTAATATTTATTTCTCACATCTTAATTGTTTACAAAAGTACCTTGTATTGACAATGATCCACGTAAGTTTTCTAGCATCCAAATGCGAACATTGGTTTCGAGGATTCACTAGATATTATATATATATATATATTTGTATTTTATATTATATATTCCATTGTTTGTTATATATATATATATATATATATATATATATAGAATGAATATTCTAGGTGGCTAAACAAACTTAGTATGCTGTTTCTTAATTGATCTAATTGTAATTAATCAAGCAAAACAGAATATAGCAAGGAATGTATTAAAGAGTTTTTAATTCTAAAATGAGTAGGCAAAAGTCCACTTTTGTCTACTCGTACAGTAACTAATTTATTTTTGGTTATCATGTTTAATTATGATTCATGTTTAGAAATACATCAAGAAACTAGTCCAAGAAACGTGTCCATTATCACTAGAGTCTAGTACGTAGGAGGATTTAGCCTTATATTAACAATTAAAAAATCCCTGGTTACAGAATTTATTAAAAAAATTATGGATTATTATAAGCTGGTATTTTTAAAAACAAAGCCCAAATTCCAAAATAATAGAACATGTAGTGTTGAAGGTCTCGAGACTTGGATTATACCAGGAAGGAGACTCGACGATGAAAATGAGTCTGTGATGCACTGTTTAGGTGATAGAGACTCTGTCTTTATCATCTCCAATGACAACAAATCTCGATTCAGACTACTTAGATAGTAGGAGAAATTCAAATTCAAGTCGCAGTTGTCCATATTTGATTGAAATTAACTAGAGAACGGAGT
The DNA here is from genome assembly GCA_002914805.1 of Parasponia andersonii. NCBI lineage: Eukaryota > Viridiplantae > Streptophyta > Magnoliopsida > Rosales > Cannabaceae > Trema > Trema andersonii. The sequence continues at coordinate 720,005 of JXTB01000104.1, read as the reverse complement.
CCATATCAAGTTGGCATCGAGTCCAAATTCGATTCCAGCTACATCGACCACCAAACAAGATCAGATTCAACCTAAATTGAATCCCAATTTTATTCCAGTTACCTAGAGAATCATTTGTTTTAAATTTGATTCCAGGTACCTAGACTCTCGATTGACTAGTTATCAAATTTTGTGAGTAGCATTCCTTATAGATTTAATTTGACGCAATATTGACACTAATTTGAATTTAAGTAGTCTCATAAGCTAACTAGTATTATGCACTTTAATCGAATTTATATGTATTAACTAATATATTTGTTAGAAAATTTTCATCATCACAGTAGTTTATTATTATTTTTTTAGGTAGCTTGTCAATATATATTTTGGTAACCTAATAAGATACTTGAAACAAAAAATATAATAACCTTACTTTTTTAATTTCTTTATGCAGAAATAGATTTTGAAACAATTTTTGTGCAGTATGATGGAATATGGGATGAAAGCAGAAATTATGTTGAATTTAAGACGATTAGAATTCTACTACCAATTGGATGCACTTTTTCAAAATTACTAGAGTTAATATCTTCGGAGTTATACTTAGACATATCAGTCAATAATGCAATAATTAAGTATCAGCTCACGCAAGGTTTTCCTCCAATAAAGACTGATAATGATAATTTTACTCAATTTTATTTGGAGTTAAAAAAAAAAAGATAAATCACTCACTAGCTACCCATTATCCTTATCAATCTGGGATCTTCAGTGGCTACAAAAAGAGGAAGAGAAATGAGAGTGAACACTATAAGTAGTGAGAGCGGTTACTATATCAATTCGGGATTTTCAATGGTTGCAAAAAGTAGAAGAAAAATTGTAGTAGATACTGCAAGTAGTGGGAGTGGATACCTTTCCAAACCAGGCTCTTCAATGGCTACAAAAAGAGGAAGATAAATAGGAGTTGTTACCTTATCAATCCTGTTAAAAAAAAAAAAAAAGAGAAATGGGAGCGGATACAATAAGTAGTGGGAGCAGTTACCTTATAATTCCAAGCTTTTCAATGGCTGTAAAATATTTGGGGGATATAGTAATGGCTACTGCAAGTAGTGCTATGGTTACCTTATTATTTTGAGATCTTTAATATCCGCAAAACATGAAGGAGAAATGGTTGTAGATACTACAAGTAGCAGGAGGGTATACCTTACCATTCTAGGATCTTTAATGGCTGCAAAATATGTGAGGAAAATGGTATTAGCTACTGTAAGTGGTTGTGATTACCATACAATTTCAGGTTCTTTAATGGCTGTAAAACCGGGTAATAAAATAGTTATAGATACTACAAGCAATATTTTGGAATGTGAGTCAACTAACTTTGGTGAAGATGATGAGTTGTCAAACTATATTGACTACTAATCAATTTCAGCTTATATTTTCGAGCATTCAAAAGTTGAAGAAGAAAAAAACATTAAAGAAATAGAATCTAAAGTGATCACAAATAAGTCATTGAAGAAGGACAAGTCTACGAGAAAAAGAAGTTGCTAAAATATATTATGTGCTTACATTCATTTAAAGAGCATTTTCAGTGTAAAGTGCTTCACTCATGCCGCAAAGAGTTTATGCTTGGTTGCTTGGATCCAAATTACAAATGGTATTTCTGATCTTCAAAGAATGTGGCTACTAATCTACTCATTGTGAGAAAGTTCTACAATATTCATACATGCTCATTGAATATAATGACGGGAGACCATCGAGAAGCTAGTAGTAGTGTAGTTGGGGACTGCCTAAAGAAGAAATCCTTTAGTACAAAAATGATTTATACACCAAATGTCATAACGAGGGACATGATGGATGATTATAGTGTATCTATGAGTTATGAAAAGGCTTAGAGATCACGTGAAAAGGCATTTGAAATGGTAAAAAAGAATCCAAAAAAGTCTTTTCAAGAACTACCCATATATCTATTTTGGTTAAAGACTATGAATCTAGGATCCTTAGCTGAGTTAGAGACAACTAATGAAGGTTACTTCAAGTATCTGTTTATTTCTGTAGAAGTGTCAATAAAAAGGATGAGAACACTGTAAACCAGTCATTGTTGTAGATGCACTTTTCTAAGAAACTCATTTGGCGGGAGACTATTGACTGCTTGTACTAAAGATACAAATGAAACTATATTCCCTCTTGCTTTGGAGTTTCTGATTTTGAAAACAATGCGTCATGGATATTGTTTTTTATGAAGTTAAGAGAGGCTTATGGAGCTCGTGAAAAATTGGTTATCATATCCGATTGACATGATAGTATAGCAAAGGCAGTCAAAATTGTGTATCTAGATTCTACTCATGGCTTATGTGTATTTCAACTGCTGAACAACATAAAGCTAAAATTCAAGAGAAAAGCAAGACTAATCAAAGCACCTTTCAATAAAGTTGCATCTGCCTACACTATTTAAGTGTTTGAGTACTACATAGACAAATTAGATTAGGTTGATAACTGAATCAGACCTTACCTGATTGAAGTAGAGTTTGAAAGTTAGGCAATAGTATTTTCCTACAATAATAGGTATTCAATAATGACTTCTAATTAGTTGAGTCCATGAACTTTGCAAATAATGCGACTAGAGGATTACCAATAGCCACTTTGGTCGAAAGCCTACGATGTTTAATACAAAGATTTTTTTAGGAACATAAAAATTAAGCTCAAGCAACAATCACAAAGCTGGCTACAAAACCAGATCAAGTATTGATGACAAATTACGTTGCATCTTAAAAAAAATGAAGGTATGTCTATAAACTAGTAACCCAACTACTTTTTGAAAATCTAAATACTGATGAATTAAGATTTTTATCTCTAGGTAACCTTTATGGTTACTACTGGCAACCTAAATATATAAAATATTTTTTTATTATTTTTTTAAAAAATAGGACAATAAGTACCCAATAAGAATATTTTCAGACAATAAAATCTCATTTTTATGTTTTAAAGTTACTGATCCAAAAGTATCTAAATGAGCTGCTATGGGTTTCAAAGAATGTTGAAAGGCTACTAACCTAATGTGATATTCAGAGTTACTAAATAACTATAAAAATATAAACTTAATTTTGAATCAGTATTTGAATATTCAAATCCTTGTTGAATTAAACTCATGCTTTCTAGTATCTTGTGTGGATACTTAAATTATATGTGTCCATAAATCTATAGATAGATACTATGTATAACCATTCTAGTTACTACTAGTCATCTAAGCATAAATAGCTTTTTTATTATTTAAATAAAATGAAAACATGTACTCCGTGAGTCCACTTGCCCATTTATCTATTAAACTGAGTAATAGAAAGTAACTAAATAAGATACTTTGAGTTTTTAAGCATATTTAGATACTAGTAATCTAATACAGTATTGCGAGTATAATTTTATTTAGAAAATATTCTAAAATATTTTCTTCATACAAATTTCAGGTGCATCCAGCAAACTAAGTAATATTCAATGTTCTTGATGAGACCAAATCATTTATAGTGAATATGCAAAACAAGAAATGCACTTATAAGTATTTTGATATAGATGAAATGCGTTGCTCACATGCAATGGTTGTAATTAGGCACTGCCATCTGAATAGCTATAATTATTGCTCAAAATAATACTTCAAGGACTCGATGCTTGCTACATATAGTGGGGTAATCTATCCGCTTAGTAGTCTAACTAGATAGGAAATACCAGAGGAAATCAAGATGAGAATAGAGAAAGCATCAGAAGGAAAATGCAAATCAGGAAAACCTAAACAAAAAAGAATAAAGTCGAAGGGAAAAAAAGGTCCTAAACAAGTGTGGGAGGTGCAAGCAATACAGTCATAACAGAAAGACATACAGAAATCCTCAAGTTTTACAAGAAAAAGTACCAAAGAGAGTAAATTAAGTGGTTACTTATATTAACCAATCCCAAAAGACTAGGCAACAATGATTAAATCTCATACATTTTTAAATTCCTTTTTTTCTTAAAAATTTGTATCATTTCAAGGAATTTAGATATGATTTGAATAAAAAACATAGACACTGATGAAGGAGAATTAATTTTTCTCCAATTATTTTTCTGTTTTTAAACGAGTAACCAGTCATGATACCTGAGGTATTCTTCATAGATTCAATTTATGATATTCATTATATTCATTGTATTATTAACTAAAAAAAATGTAAACTACAAAGGAAAGGTGGCCTTACAAGCTACTATAAGCTAAAAAAGGAAAAAAAAACTTACGGAATTATTTTTATAACTTTGAAGAGCAGACAAGTTACCTCAAGTAACCATCTATATAAAATTTTATTATTATTTACCTGCCAGAATATTTAATACATAAACATAGTATCAAATAAAAATATGCAGCAGAACAAAATTTGGTAATCAACTAGAAATACCAATGGGACACTATAACAGCCAAATATATTCAAATACAATATCCATGTTAATAAAAGAAAATGAAATACAAACATAAAGTTATAACTGTCAGAAGAAATTGATATTTTCAATTATATCTAAATTCAAAAAGAAAAAAGTAGTGCCTATTCATTAATTCATCAATTCTTCTTCTGCTTCAGCCTCCTGCCTAATCCTTCAGATTCAGACTCATAATCTTCTAATTGCTTCTATAATGCATAATGATAAAGTTCAACACAATCTTGTTCTGGTACCGATCAATATTTAAATCACGAGGAATTTTATGAATCATCCCACAGATAATAAATATTGTAAAAACAATACAGAAAACGCCATATTCATTGAAAAAAAAAAACAAAAGCATATAATCAGTAAAATAAAATTAGTAGCAACAAAACAAAAACTTAAGGAAAAAAAAAGAAATCAAAGATAGATAATTACCAATGTGTTTGCTTTGGAAGGTCAGAAACCAGAACAACTTCAAAAAGATCACTGGATTGCTTATCTATATAATTTCCAGAACACAAATCACAATCTTTCTGACCCTCAAAAAATCTGACTAATGTCGAGAAATATGGCACTAGTACTGAATAGAGTTTCATTGTTTGATAAGATTTCTTATCATGGACCTTGGACCTAAGAGAATTATACACAAATATTGTCCTAGATTTTACATCAAATGGCCTAAAATCCAGTATTTTTTAGCTTTTATGAAAGTATGCACCAAAACATGGTCCACATCCATCCAAGATGTGCTACAACGTATATAAAAACCTAGAACATATTCAACAATAAGTTCATCTGTATTGATCATTGAAGTGTCACCACCATATTTTTGAAATCTATTATATAAGCCTCCTAAGTTCTGATCAAAAGAAGAATCAATAGTTGTCACCTTTAGCTCGATTTTACCACTGTAATTGATTTCCTTCCTCATATAGTAAAAGCAAATATTAATATGCTGCTAGAAAATAGGCACAAGCAGGAAAAAAAATGGATAAGAACAAATGAACTCTGATGTAACAGGAAAACAATACAAAAAATAGAAACTACATACATTAGATCTAAGATAGGGGTGGCAATATAGGTCATGACATAATAATATGACTCAAAACCTGCACGATTAGTTGAACTTGTTTGACACAAAATTGATTCGAATTGATACGATTAAGTAATTTTTTAATAAATTATATCAAATAATTATTTTAAAAATATTTTTTCATGAATTTTTTTGTAGATAAAATAAAAACATAAAGATAATGAACTAGTTTCTCTTACTATAGTAAAACTTAATTAAAAAAATCAAATAAACTAACAATTATAATATTTATATACGTTTTGACCCATCAATCTGCACGTCATTTTTATTAAATAAATGACACGTAGGTTAACCTGTTAATGACACGATACAGATTGACACCCTTAATCTAAGACATTCATCACTATACAATAACTGAAACCAATAAATCTTATGGCTAATCATATCAATGGAAAAATTAAATAGTTTCTCGAGTAAATTAGTATCATCTATAAACATCTTCTTCCTACACAAAAAAATAACAATAAGAAAAATAAATAGTATGGTTACTAAAAGTAACCAGTGTAATAAATATGATAAAAATTAGGGGGAAAAGGTATAAAAAAAATTTATTACTTGTTATTTGGTTTAAAGCCTTTTTCAAACCAACCATTGAACTTAGTATCCACATTGGAGTCAACTTCGGCCAATAAATCTGTCTTGAAAGGATATAAACCTTTCACTTTCCTTTTGATAGCACATTTTTTCTTTGGCTCTTAAATAGGTTTAGAAGACCCAAAAACATTAATGTATGGTGATTTCAATTGAGCTTCGGGTTTTGGTTCTCGTTTTAAAATTGCCGAGGTAAATTTAACAAGCTTGCATTTTGAACTAGATCCAATATAAGGAACAATTGCCTTGGACTCATCCTGAAAAATAGTACTAATAATAATAATAAGTACAAGTTACTAAACAAGAAGTAACCTTTAAAGATACTCTAAGGAACTCAACTACAAACTAAGTGTCATGAAACATTTATTGTATTCTTAGTTGCATAAGCAGTTCTAATAACAACATCAATGGTGTCCGAGTCCAAACTATCAATAAAATTAGCACATGACTCTATCTCAATATCTTGATCTTGTTTACCCTTGCTAACCTCAATATTTTCATTTGCTTTATCAATATGAACTCGGTTTTCAGACTGTATACAATGCTAGCTAGCATCAACCTGGAAAAAGAAAAGCAGAATGAACAAAGTAAAACAAAAAAAGGTTTGTATATAGGTAACCTGATATGTTACCTAAAGTATCACAATATATCAAATAACCAATCTAGTTACTTATGGTAACTAGCAATTTCCATAAAGGAAAATAGAACAAAAAGTTTTAAAATACTAGCAAATTACCTCCTGCTCAATTACATGCCTATCCTCTGGTTATTTAAACTCTTCAGTACCAATACAAATAGACCAATCAGCCTAAAAAATTTAAGAAGCAACTATCAATATCCAAAAAAAAGTAACTTTGAATAAGTAAAAGAGATAGATACTTAAGAAACAACCACAAAGACTAATAGTATCATTTTCGCATAGCCAAAGTATCATAATGTAACCTATCTAGTTACTTATGGTAACTATATGATTACTAATGGTAATGATAATAAGGGAAAAAACGGGCCTAGAAAGGTATAATTCAATATCAATCGGGCATTTTTCTGACAAATAAATAGTACAAAGATTTTTTAACTTATCTCATATTTTAACCACAATGGACCTAAATTCCTCTTATCACTAATTATTGCTCCATTAATTTCTTATTGGTGTGCGCATATGATTGATCAGTCAACTACGTACTGATACATATCTCCACTACGTTAGGATCAAAGGTAACAATATTTTTCTTCAATAATTTAATTAATTGTACACATTAAAAAGAAAATCTAACTTGTATAGTTCGGTCATCCACTAATAATATTGAACTAAGTTAGGGATTAAGTACTAACTGGTAGTTATGAACTAGGTAAACCATAGTGTTTCAAAAGCTCAGTCAAATGATAATATGAAGTTAAAAGGGATATGGCAACTTAATTATAATCAAGGACAAAAATGCCGATATCGACAAAGGTGTCGATATTTTGATTTAGGAATAATATGGACAGAAATGTCGATGTCGACGTATATCTCAGGAAAAAATAGATACTTTGAAAATAACTCAATTTTTCCAATAAAACTTTACAAAATGATAAAATAACTAATGTTACTTTATTTGAACTCGATTAATAACAAAAATAAAATATATTTGCTTGAATATGATAATTTTTTTTCCTATATGTTGTCTACTATACAATTATTTCATTCTAATTATGCTAGAGAATCATTATTATAATCTATTTTAATTTTTATAGTATTCTACATAATCTCTACTAAGAAAATAGAAAATAGTATAATAAATGACAAAGATATTAAATTTCTAAATGTCTTTAACGTGAAAGTTAGTTAAAATGCATTTTAGGAGGTTAGAAAATATTACATAGGTATTGAACTTTTGATTTTGATCTAAAGATTTTAAATAATATATTAGCCTAGATACTATGTATTTTGAATAATTTTTTTATTATTCGTTAATGTAGCTTCTTGATCTTTTTATATTATCAACCCGTAGTTTGGATTTTAGTTCTTTAATAAGTTTAAACTAAAAGATATAATAACTTCTTATTTTTTTAATAAAAGATAAGAAAATGGGTGATAAATTAAATTTTTGGCAAAAAAAAGAATTCTTGATCATTTTCAATATTAAGTGGATATTTTCACAAATATCTAGGATGTTCACCATAAAAACTGATTTTTTTTAGGGTAATTTAGACTTTTTACAAGGAATGACAAACTTGTAATTTTTTATTTTTAGAATTAAATATTCAAAATATTAGGAATATATTACTCAATTGCAATAATACCCATTTTTATTGGTTAAAAGTGCTTCAGAAGCCCAAATGCTCCAAAGAGAGGCTTTGAAGAAGAAAGGAAACAGTAGTTTCCTTTCGAGCTCTGCCGCACTGCCACCGCTATCTAACTCTAACGATTCGCTACCTCGCACTGAAAAGGACTTGTCAACGATCAAAAATCCCCCAGTTTCTCCAAAATCGGAGCTCCGGTGACTGAGATCCAGTCATCTAAAAATCGTGCCAAAAACACGGTTTTCTGGTGAAATTTCTAGTGTCTGACCTCTGTTTTCGACACCTCCGACATGTGTGATCTCCTCTCGTCGTTACATATCAAAATCCATCTTCGTTAAGTTTTACCACTTTCACCGTTTTTACCAACTATGTAAAAAATAATATTTTCATAAATTTTTAATTAGGTAAATATTTTACCCGAGGTAAATATATAATGTCAAAAAAAGTTAAAAATCATGAACCATTATGACTCGTAGAAGTAAAATGGGAATCCAATAGTGTCGTAACTTTTAAATTGAAAAGCATGGTTTTTTCTAATTTAGAACGAAAAGTGATATGTTTGTAAGACTAGAATTTGTTACTATTCAGATTTCGGCGTTGGGCTGATATTAGGAAACTGTTCCTTTCAGAAATATTATTACAAAAATGACATTTTAACAATCAATCAGTGAAATTAATAATTTTTCAAATTATTTTTAAAAATGATATTTTCTAAAATAATTTTGTAATAATAATATTTTCTAAATATTTTTAAAAAGTGATATTTTTTGCGAATAATTAACAAAATGACATTTTTCTAAATTCCCTTGAAATGTAGTATTTATGTTATTCTCGGATTTTTTAGTGTAACTTATTCTCGGGATTTCGAAACTGAGTTCTGACTTGGACTCAGTGAGGTCGATATATGAATTTTGATATAAAATATGACTATGTTTCCTAGTAGTATGAAAATTGCACCATTTTGCGTGTTATAGATTAGTCCTGTACCGCGATCCGTTTTTAACAAGGTATATGTTTAACCTAGTATTTTTGAGTACTCTGAATTTAGTAGTGACCTTCGTTTCTCTATTTAAGGCATTGATAGAAAAGTCACTTTTTCAAGTGGACTTACTAGGATTCGGAAACTACCATTCGAACACCTAAGCGACCAACATGAGTTTCTTCGAGTATTGTTGGCTTGGTATTATTATAATATTGAGGTAGAGGTTTAGTTACCTAATTTTATATCTGTTTAGTATTTTGACAAATCGTAATTTCACGATGGTTTGATAATTTATTGAAAATTGTTAAATTATACTGGGATTTGATTGTGCAAATTATTTTACATATTTTATATTGTAATTATGGGATAAAATAGCGGTGTATTTCCTGTATTACAGTAAATCCCAGAATAATGCCAAGTTGGATTTTAAAGCATGATTTGATTCGGGATGCATGGTTATTATGAATTGTTACATGTTGTACATACCATAGGATCACACACTTGAGTTCCATTATTGCATCATAGTAGTTTAGATCACTAGCGAGTTGCTACAGTTGCATCATGGTTAGATGAGCTGTATAGCTTGTACAGACAATTCTATTCTAAATCTCTGGTGAGTGTTCGTACATTGTTATCCTTCTTTCTTTGTTTAGTTATTTAGCTAAGACTAGCAAGTGGATGTATAAGGATGATTTTATTGTTAAATTGAGTATTTAAAATAATAAGTGATTTTATGTAACATATTTTAAACATGGAACTAAATATTTCAATTAAATTCAATTTATTAAAGTTTATAACTTCTCAACTAGTTTTAAAAGAGACAGCTGAAATTTTCTTAAACTTTGATGAGTATTTCTCTTATAAAATTAAAATTAGTAAGTATTTTAATGATTAAGGAATTTATAATAATTTTAAGATTAAAACAAAATTATCTAATACCTGATTTCTCTTAAATTCCGTAAAATTAATATTTTAATATATTCTCACTTAAAAGTACTAAAGATCATGGTTTTGGATTTTTGGTTATGACAGAAATGATATTAGCACTTCAAACTTTAGATTTGTCTGCGAGATTTTATTATATAAAAAGGATTGTGGAAAATGTGTGATAAATACCTCATACATCACTTAGGTATTGGTTATATATGTTGTTTTTACTCTGATTCATCTTGAATCTTTCATTCATCTCCCTAGAGTGAAGCTCTAGTATCTTTGGGATGATTATATCCCGGAACTTCTAGTCTTAGAGGTATTAGGATTGACACGAGACTAGTGAATTCTGATTCTATCAAAATATTTAGTTCAGATGGATATTTATTCATGTACTCCTATGTCTATTATGGTAATAAGCTATATAAATCTCATAGATTCTAAGATAGCAATTCAGTGTATTATATCTTGATTGTCTTGAGTAGACTTTATTTGTATAAATGGGATTGTTATATTAATCCATTAATTTTGGATTACCTTTATTTACTCAGTTTGAGTAAATAATAGTAATACTTGTGTTGAGATGTTTAAATCGATTGTACTATTGACATGACATATTGTTTGTAGGTTGACAAATTGATATAATGTGTTTGTTTAAAGGTAATATTGTAAGGTTGGCTTGATATTAATTGTGTATTGATGGAATGAATGATTTAATTTCATTTGACATTATTTGGATATTTGGCCTTGTCTAATTTAATAAATTATGATTATGTTTCGTTAAAAGTTGTTTACTTGAAATAATTTATTTTCCTTACTTGATAGTTGTGTGCCTAGTTTATTTGTTATTCCAAGGTAAAACTTTTAGAATTGGAAAGATTTTTTACGATTAATGAATTGAGAAAATTTTCAATGAATGAAAAATAAATTTGTGCACCTAGATATGGTTTTCGTTTGAACTTATATTTTCTCTCTATATGTATTGGTCTTATAATTTTGGGTAAGAAATAATTTAGTTATTGGTAATTTAATCAAATTTAGAATCTTCTTACATGGTTTTGGTGACTTTTTAAGACCTTCAAATTGATTTGCATGGTTTTAAACAGAGTAGGATGTTATATTTGATGAATTGCAAATTCTTATTTTTAAAATAACCATGGATATTTTAAACTTAAGTATTGGTCAAGCAAAGGTAATTTATTTTTTTAAAAGATGTATAATTTCAAGAACTTATGGTTATTTGAAATTGGATTTTGCTAAACCGTACTATTATAAATTTTGAACCTTTGTATATATAAAATTTAGTTATGGTGTTAAATTGATCCTAATCTACGTTTGGTAATGCTACTAGAAGAATCCTTTACACAGTTTTAATACTTTTTACAACTCCCATAAAATCACTACATACACATACGTAGTAAAAATATATACAAGATTGTATCCAATTTTCATCCCAGATGGAATTGTGATACTATACTTTACTTCTAAAGACTCAGGAGTTGTACCCAATTTTCTTACAAATGCATTAGATACAAATAAATGTATTGCACCAGAATCTATCAATGCATTAGCAAGAACACCAAAAATTAAGATCTTACCTTCTACAACAGATGGATCGTATGCTGCCTTCTTTGTACTCATAATATACACTCGCCCTTGAACTTTCTTCTGATCTTTGTGCTGAAGTGTGGGACAATCTTTAGAATAATGACCTACTTTGTGACACTTGAAATACTGATTGGTACCTTTGAAACATTCTCCAGCATGCGACTTTCCACACTTGGTACAAGTGGGTTTAGTTAAGGTGGCACCCTGTTCTATTTTAGATCGATTCACATTTCCTAGCTTCTGTTCATTTTTCTTCTAATCTCCCTGTATCCATTGTCCACCTCTTGCCACAAAAGTTGCTTTCGTTTCATTTAGTATCTTAAGCTGAGCATGTTCTGCTTTAAGAGCCATATCAGTCACCTCACTAAATTCTGTAACCCTTGCTACAATTACACCTCTTGAAATATCTCCTCTCAAACCTCTCAAGAAGTACTCGACTTTTTCTTTGTTATTATTTCTAATCCATGGTACAAACCGGGATAATTCCTCATATTTTCTAATGTATTCTCCTAGAGACTTATTTCCTTGGCATAAATGAAGAAACTCCTCAATCTTTGCTGCCTTTGTTATGTCATTGAAGTATTTCTAATAGAACAGCTCTTTAAATGTATCCCACGTCAGATTCTGGGCAGCTGGAGTTACTCTAATCATCTCCCACCATTTACAAGCTCTCATTATCAGCATATAAATAGCACATTACACTCTATCCTCATCACTGACTCTCATGTACTCAAAGATAACTTCCAAGGATTTTATCCATTCTTCTGTAATATATGGATCAGCTCTACCCAGAAAATCTATTAGAGATTTCATTTCTATCGTGATTCTAGTCTTATCCTTGACTAGAGATATTAGGTATACTCGGTTGTTTCTTACCAGTTATGAGGAATGGTGAATGACCTATGTTATTATATTTTTATTGTAGTATCCAACTTTTGAAATTGTCTATCTTGTGTGGTATAACGCAAGGGTATTAATTTCCATTTAGGATCTTATTAGAGTCTTTGAACTCAGTAATTGTTTACGACCGAGTTCTAGATACTAACAAATGAGATTATCCCTGTGTGATATTGATCTAGTATGATCAAGGGGATGGTATCGTATGTATTTGACATTTAGTCTGTTACTCGTGTTTGGTACCTAACAATCGGTACTTAGGTAATAAGAATCTTGTATCATTGACTCTCGGTCTTGATTATCATTATCACTTTTACATTATGTACCGACTTAAGGATATTATTCTCGTGTGTTGATGTTCTTGTAACTATTGGTAGGTCAACTTAATAAACTTGTGAACTTAATTACCCTATACCTTGAGTGGTATCGAGATGTTGATAAGATTCTAACACCGCATGGAAGGCACACATTTTACGCTCCTTTTAAATTCAGTGTCTGATTCGATTCTCCTACATCTTATCTTTGAATGGTCACTATTCTTCTGACTGTGATTTCTTAATGTGCCTCTCGTACTCCTTTGTGTGATATTCAAATTTTGGGACGAAATTTCTTTAAGGAGGGGAGGATGTAAAAACTGATTTTTTTTTAGGGTAATTTGGACTTTTTACAAGGAATGACAAACTTGTAATTTTTGATATCTGGAATTAAATATTAAAAATATTAGGAATATTTTATTCAATTGCAACAATACCCATTTTTATTGTTTAAAAGCGCTTCAGAAGCCCAAATGCTCCAAAGAGAGGCTTAGGATAAGAAAGGAAACGACAGTTTCCGTTTGAGCTCTGCCACTGCTATCTAACTCCGACAATGCACCACCCCACTGAAAAAGACTCGTCGATGATTGAAACTCCACTAGTTTCTCCAGAATTGGATCTCAAGTGACCGAGATCTGGTCATCCAAAAATCACGCCAAAAACATAGTTTTCTGGCAAAATTTCCGGTGTCCGACCTTAGTTTTTAACACCTCTGGCATGTATGGTCTTCTCTTGTCGTCACCTACCATCTCCAAGTGGTTGCATGTTAAAATTTATCTCCAGTAAGTTTTTATCACTTATACTGTTTTTACCAATTATGTAAAAAGTGATACTTTCATAAATTTTCAGTTAGATAATTATTTTACCCGAGGTAAATATATGATGTCAAATAGGATTAAAAAACATGAATAATTATGACTAGAAGAAGTAAAGACGATATCCAGTATAGTAACTTTTAAATTGAAAAACGTGGTATTTTTCTAATTTAGAACGAAATGTGGTATGTTTGCAAGACTAAATAGTATTAGACTAGAATTTATTACTATTCAGATTTGGGCGTTGGGCTGATATTAGGAAACTGTTGCTTTCCAAAATATTATTACAAAAAGATATTTTAACAATCAATCGATGAAGTTAATACTTTTTCAAATTATTTTCGAAAGTGATATTTTCTAAAATAATTTTGTAATAATAATAGCTTCTAAATATTTCCGAAAAGTAATATTTTTTGCAAATAATCAACAAAAATGATATTTTTCTAAATTCCTTTGAAAGGTAGTATTTATGTTATTCTCGGATTTTTTAGCGTAATTTATGCTCGGGATCTCAAAACTGAGTTCTGATTTGGAATTTGGACTCAGTGAGGTTGAGACATGAATTTTTATATAAAATATGACTATGTTTCGTAATGGCACAAAAATTGGAATTTCGTGGCACAATTGCACCATTTTGCGTGCCAGAGACCAGTTCCACGCCGAGATCCATTTTTGATAAGGTATATGTCTAACCTAGTATTTTTGGGTACTTTGAATTCAGTGGTGACCTCGGTTTCTCTATTTAAGGCTTCAGTGGAAAAGTCACTTTTTTAAGTGAACTTATTAGGATCTAGAAACTACCATTCAAATACCCAAGTGACCAACAAGATTTTCTTTGAGTGTCTTTGGCTTGATATTATTACCATATTGAGGTAGGGGTTCAATTACCTGATTTTATATCTGTTTGATTTATAATTTCATTAAAATTTATTTATGAAAAATCGTGATTTCACAATGGTTTGACAAATTATTGAAAATTGTTGAATTATACTGGGATTTGACTGTGCGGATTATTTTTCATATTTTATATTGTGACTATGGGGTAAAATAGTAGTGTGCTTTCCATATTACAATAAATCCCATAATAAAGCTAAGTTGGATTTTAAAGCATGATTTGATTCATAGATGCATATTTATTATGAATTGTTAGATGTTGTACATACCATATGATCACACACTGAGTTCCATTATTGCATCATGGTAGTTTAGATCGCTGGTGAGTTGCTACAGCACTAGGTGAAAGACCTAGGTTCTTGCGTAAATTTTTGGTTGAGTAGTATCAAGATGCTGGATACGTCTGCTACAGAGGTATTACAGAGCCGTGATAGGATGATGAGAGATTACTCATATACATGGTTGATTTATGCTATGTACAATTATGTGGATTTGATTTTGGTTTTGAATATGCGATTATTTTGGATACCAACTATTTTATAAACTTGGTTTATAAATGGATTTTGGAAAAGATATTAACCATGCAAGTTTGGTAAAATTACACTCATTCAAAAAGATAAGTGAATTTTTACTCAGCATGTGATTGCTCATCCTGCTACTTCTCCTACTTTCAGGCGTATGTCTAATTAAGATAGTAATTCCAGTGGTCAGATAAGCTGCATAACTTGTGCAGACAATTCTACTCTAAATCTCTTGTGGGTATTTGTACATTATTATCCTTCTTTCTTTATTAACTTATTTAGCAAAGATTAGTAATAGAAGTATGAGAATGATTTTGTTGTTAAATTGAGTATTTAAAACAATAAGTGATTTTATGTAACACATTTTAGACATTAAATTAAATATTTCAATTAAATTCAATTTATCAAAGTTTATGACTTCTCGACAAGTTTTAAAAGAGATAACTGAAATTTTCTTAAATTTTGATGAGTATTTTTTTTATGAAATTATAACTAATAAGTATTTTAATGAATAAGAAATTTATAATGATTTGAAGATCAAAACAAAATTATTTAATATCTGATTTCTCTTAAATTTTATAAAATTATTTTATTATTATTTTTTTACTTAAAATTATTAAAAATCACGACTTTAGATGTTTGATCGTGACATTTATGAATAATGCGAATATTTGTGGACATTATGAACTTTTCACAAATACTTCAGGAAATTTTCTCTAGTATCTATGTCAAGACTTTTAATTATAAATAATATCGTGGAAGTGGAAATTTCGATAATATGATTTGACATTTTCATCTTTCATTAATGGGTGCATGCAGTGGTTAAATGTTGTTGTCTAATTTGATATAACAAGACCGACATCTTTAATTTAGAGCACTCAAAGTTCAAATTCGTTACGCTATTGTCAAACAGTATAAGACTAAAGAGAGATGAAAATTAATAGTGTTCATGCACGTGGACAGTTTGGGCTACTTGTCCTTAGGTATGAGAGCCTGGTGGCCACATGTCACGGGGTCAATATCTCATCAAAGCTGCATTAATAATGCGATTGGAAGCATATTAATGAAACAAAAGGTCAGATCGGTAAAGGACGGTTTACTTCTAGCTCTCGTAGGGTATGGCAGCTAAACACGTACCCACAACTTGCACGTACATATGGTCAAGAACCAATATGGACTTCTCATCATCCTTACCTATATTCTCATTCCATTTCATATGGGATTGGACCACCGTATCTAAAATAATTCGATTTTTTTTCGGTACTTTAAGCTAGTTTGAATTTTTAAAGAAAAATTATCAATTAAGCATACAATAATATTTAATTAATTTCTGTTGTGATGCTGTGCAATCTAATACGAACATAAACTCATAATATAGTATGACAAAAAGAACCCTAAAGTTGTAGATTTTTTCTTAAAAAATAATAATTAAACATACTTCCACAATATTGATAATCTAAATATATTGAACAGAAAGCTTTATTAGTTCCCCATGTATTTGAAGGGAAGGTTCTCAATGTCAAGTCGACAAGGTATAACCTTAAAATTAAGTTTGAAGTTCAAGAGAATGACCCAGCATTGATTCTTAGAAAAAAAAAATGGGAAAGGTAAATATTAAAACAGAAAGAGGAATAATATTGAATGGAATCTCGATACAACATATATACATCCAAAGAGTTTGCTCAGATTGTAGACTCCCACAAAAAAAAAGGTGAAAAAAAAGGGCATACGTGCATATGCTCCACGACTGCATATACATTTATATATATATATATATATATATATATATATATATATATCTCCCTTGTAGATGAATCTGTACTATTTCAAGTGAGAACTTTATAGGGTACAATCGATAAGAAAGTCGCCCGAAAACTGAGCAGTACTAGCTAATTAAATCAATTATTTGAGGTATATACATCTGGTTGTTCCTTCTTCTGTAATATGTGATGTGATAAGTTTCGGAATTAATTTCCATACATCATTATATCCATGTACAACTCTATCTTGTCAGTCATATAAACATAAAGAATGGTAGGTGACGAAGAGATTTTCAAGAGGTAGAAATTCCACAAACTTTATCCTTTCTTATGGCAAAATCCAAACTATATATATATCCGCAATATGCCAAAGTTTGTCCCCACTGTACTGTAATCCAAGTTTAAAAAATCATTAAAACTAATTGAACTTAATTTGCTTCCTATTAGCGCCATCTATATATACTTAAATAGCAATATTATATATATCTATTATATATGTAGCTAGTGCTACATCAACATCGATTATCTTAGTAAGGTTCTAATTAAATTATGATCAGGACTTAAAAGTGAAAAGCATAAACGTTAACATCCCACATCATTTAACTTGACTAATTGTGAAACAGATAATGACAACGAAAAACAAACACTTAGTGAATTAATGGGAAAAGATAATTGCATAATTTATTATATAGAGAAGAGATACGATAACCCTTTAAATCAGGTTACAAATCCTCCCTGGGAATCTTTAGTGCATGAGCCGGACACCACTCTCTTTCATCAGCCGAAAAGTAGACTAATAACGACAAACATGCATAAAAATAAAAGTAATCACAATTAGGGGGAAAAAAGAAAAAATTTAAAAACCCATCCGTATTTATACGACTAATAAATGTGTTTGTTGGTACTTAGTTCAACACCTCCAAAACTCAGGGGATTCTGCAGTGGTATTTTTGCGGCTGCGTTTAGTTTGCACGTCCCTTTTTCAATGATATCTTTTATTTCTTTTTAGGCATGCTTAGTATGAATGCATGTCTACGCCAATTATAGTAAATATATAAAATACATGAATACCATACATATATATATATATATATGGGAACCAATCTATTCGGGTTTTTTTTCTTCTTCTTCTTCTTTTTTTTCGTTTTTTTACAACCTACTGGATTAACTGGGACCCCACGTATATAAGTAATAGAACAAATTAAGCATGCAAACAGAGAGAAGGGCTTGTGTGCATATTTTGTCTATTATTATGATTAATGAATACAAGTATGCATGCAGTCAAAAGAAATGAGAGAGATCGCGGTTAAAGTTAGCTAGAGAGAGAAAAAATTAAGGTCAATATATATTGATTTGTCAAAGGAGGTTTCCATGAAAGAACTAGAAGGCTCGTTAGATTTATCTGGCTGCAACTTGCTGGGAACATTTGGGGCCCATGTTGTCGTAGACTGCAGAAAAATTGAGATACCAACTAAGTTTGGTAAGATTGAGATTGATATTGGGGCACCAATGCTCTCGTCAGTGCATTAGTTCTACAGCACCCCTACTACTAGTAGCTAATTTCTGTCTATTTCGGCCAAACCAATTAATCCAGAACTCTTTAACTCTTTATATGATAGAATGTGATTAAACTATTTTGTGTCTAAGAATACTCCCTGACTAATCCCACAGGTATATGCGTGAATGAACTGAATTGACCCTATTGTATGTTCGAGTTTTTAGAAAATTAAATCGATGTACAAGTTTATATATATGTTGCATAACTCGAGACGTCCCATGTGGACTACAGTCCATACATTATATGATGGTGAATTGCTCTCAAATTAGTACGTATATATGCTATCTTATGTTTTTCAGAAGTACATTTAGTATATATGTTCGTCAGTCTTACGAAGACAATTTTATATTTGGTAAATGGTATGTATCTTCTGATTCAAAATAATTAGAGTACGCATATATGTGATTTGAGTGAACAATACTTCTTGTCATTTTTTTTTCCCTTCTGAAAAGCCAATAAATTCCTTGCACTACCAAACGGAAAACCGCAATGAATTCATCTTGTGACACGATAATTAATCTAGACAAAAAGCCTGCTTTTTGAAATGAAAAAAAAAAAAGAAAAAAAAAAGGAAATAGAATAAAAGTTACAAAGAGCTATCGCCAATCCAATTGACAAATTTAATTTTGCTATCGAACTCAGAAACGACAACATGGGTCCACTGGGTGAAGGGTTGGGGTGCAAGTGCAGCAGAGTCAGGCAGGTCATCATTGAGACAGTACACGCGGACGGTCTTGATTGTTTTGAAACTTTCTTTGATTTTCTGGTTCTGGTTGGTTTCTGGTTTAAAGTTCAATCCAAATTAGGAAACTAATACTCCTTAAGACAAAATAATTATTTCTAAATAATTATAGGAAAAAAACAAGTGATCCGAAAGATGAGCTGGAGAGATATGGATATATAGTTAACCGGTATGTATGGCTGTTTCTGGTTCGTAATTGTCTAGTAGAATTGGACCAATTTTCGTCTTTTTTTTTGTCTTGCTTTATAATGTATATATATATATAATTCACTATATACTGCATGGTGTTTTGTCACTTCACTTGTATAAGCATATATATATATATATATATATAAATAAAGGGCACCAATCTAGTAGGTATTTTTTTTTTTTTTACCTATGCATAGGTATCAATTTGGCCAATAAAAATTTAGCATGGATATTTTTTTATTGTAAAAAGTAGGAGAGAGAAAGAGCATTAATAATACACGTCTTTTCGTGTAATTCATTATAATCATTGGATCACCGTTGGTTAAAAAAAAAATAGCTACCCATAGGTAAAGAAAAAAAATAGCTATTGGATTAGCAACCATATATTTATATATATATATATACTCAGCACTTCAATTTGTGCCGAAACCTAAGAAACAACATTTGCTGCATGGCCTTCCAGGAGTACGTTTGTGAGTACTATGGCACCACTGACCATTCAATTAGTAGGCTTTGGGCTTTGAGAGTTCAATTTTTGAGTCATTAGAAATGATAGAAGTTTGTTATAATAAAGAATCCTTTCGCTTCCATACGAAGGATTAGTGGTGAATCTTCTGTATTTGATTTGGGATTGTGCATTATTTGATCGTTAAACGAGCATGAATAAGCCAAGACTATAGGCCTTCTTTCACGACTATTGGACTATCTTGATTGAACGGTAGTTGCTCAAGATCACTTTTACAAGATCTTTATTATATATATAGACTCACCCCCACACCCTCTGAAAAAATAACAGTAGACGCAAATTGAATTTTATTGTAAGTTATTTTTAACTTAGAGTGCGGCAGTTTTTAAATAAATAAAATTAAAAGTAACTAAAAAATTCGCTTACGAATATATTAGTTTATTTATTAGAAGAATTTTGTCTTCTAATATTATAAAGACAATTTTTTTTATAATGACATATTTTTTATCTCAAAAAATAAAAGTGACTTTATAATTTTTGGTTATATAAGTTAAATATATCAAAGTTTATTGTAAATGATTGAAGATCCACAAATATGTTACAAGACTAATTGAAACAATAATCAACTATTCGTTGGGGGGAAAGAAATTCATAAGTAAAATTATTGACATATATACATATGATGATTTGAAATAACTTCGTACACTATGTTGTACAGTGGAAGCACAATTATTCCAAATGTTTCTATTTTATACTAAGATAATATTAAATATAAACTACTAACTAGCTATTGAAATTAACAAAAGTATAAAATATTAAATGTAAAAATAAAGGAGAACACAAAATTTAGCGAAGTTTGGCAAATTACCTACGTTCTCGGGATATTGTTGACCACTTTATTAACTTCAAAAAGATGAAATATAAAATCTAGATTATAATGCAAAAACCCAGAAACAAATGGGAAAAATGGTAAAAATAAAATTATGGAGATCTTTAGGAATAAAGGTCCTCACCAATAGGGAAACTAATTTTGAGATGATTAAAAATCAATTGCAGAAGGTTTTATTTATAGCCAACTGTAGATCCTAAATATTCATACACAAGCGATGTAGGACAAAGTATAAAACAATTACAAAAGCTAATAATACCCAAATTTCCCCAATTCCTGTATCATCTATCCATTACAGCAACGTCACTTTATGCGCCGAAAGGTGCCATCAAACTTGCAGGATGTTGATCAAGTCCAAACAATGATTGAACTTGATCGATGTCACCACCTTAGTCACCATATCCGCAAGATTCTTAGCAGTCTCAATCTTCTGAAACAGTATCTTTCCTTCATTAGTAAACTCTCGCATAAAGTGATGTCGGACATCAATATGCTTCGTACATACATGGTATACTGGATTCTTCGCAAAGTGAATGGCACTCTGACTATCAGAATAAATACAGACATACTCCTGAATAACTCCTAGCTCTTCTAATATTCTTTGTAACCAAATAGCTTCCTTCACAACCTCTGTAGTAGACAAAGCAACTGTAGACTGTAAAGTAGACTTCCAACTGATTGGTGCTCTTGTAAATGTGAATACATATTCAGTAATTGATCGATGTTTATCCAAATCACCAGCATAATTAGAATCAACATAACCAACCGTACACTGACCAAGTCTATCATCTTTCTCAAAAACCAAACCAACATTTACAGTCTTCAATAAGTACCGTAGAATCCATTTCATGCATAAACCTGCTCACAACTCCAACTGCATGTGAAATATCGGGTCTCGTATATACCATCGCATACATCAAGCTACCAACCACATTTGAATACGAAACTTGTGACATGTACTCTTGTTCTGTATCTGTACTCGGGGACAAAGACGTACTAAGCTTGAAATGAGGAGCAAGCGGTGTACTAACAGGTTTTGATTGTTCAGTCATACCGAAATGCTATAATACTTTTTTTAGATATTGCTTCTGAGTCAAATTAATCTTGCCTCTCCCTCTATCTTTGCTAATCTCTATACCGAGAATCTTCTTTGCTTCACCGAGATCCTTTATCTCAAACTTTTAATTCAACTGAGTCTTCAACTTCTTAATTTTTTCTTGACTCCTCGAAGCTATCAACATAACATCAGCATACAAAAGTAGATAAATGAAAGACCTACCTTGTAGCCTGCGAAAATATACACAACTATCAAACTCGCTTCTTGTGTACTTCTGACCCATCATAAACTGATCAAATTGCTTGTACCAGTGCTTTGATGATTGTTTCAGGCCATAAAGTGATCTTTTCAGTTTACAAACCCAATTTTCTTTTTTAGCAACCTTGAATCCTTCTGGCTGAGACATATAGATTTCCTCTTCCAAATCACAGTGTAGAAACGCGGTTTTCACATCCAATTAAGCTAGTTCAAGATCTAACTGTGCTACCAAGGCTAACAAAATTCTAATAGAGGAATGTTTAACGACTAGAGAAAATACTTCATTATAATCAATTCCCTCCAACTGAGCGTAGTTTTTCGCTACCAATCTTGCCTTGAAGTGAACATCATTCTTATCAGGAAATCTTTCTTTCTTTGTATATACCCATTTGCATCTAATTGCTTTCTTATTCTTCGGTAGTTGAGCTAGCTCCCAAGTTTCATTCTTCCAAAGAGACTGTATATCTTCCTCCATTACTTTCTTCCACTGTTCATTTTCTGAACTTTTGAATGCATCTTTGTACGTGGAAGAAATATCATCATCTACAATAGGAAGTGCATAGGCCACCATATCAACAAATCGAGAAGGTTTACAAATTTCACATCTTGGCTTATTATGTGCAATTGATTCTTCTTGCTGTTGAGGCTCTTAGGTCGGAACCTCTTCTTCATCTTCAGTGTCCTCCTCTACTAACGGAGTATCACCACTATTTGTAACAATATTATTTGGAACTATTGTTGTCATTTTCTCAAACTCTACCTGCTGCTGACCAGGCTCCACCTGCTGCAGAATACTAATGGTCTTCTCTTGATCTTCTGTTACTTTCTTCAACATGGTAGACTCATCAAAAGTAATATTCCTGCTAAATAAAATCTTCCTCGAACTTAGACACCAAAGTTGGTATCCCTTTACACCTGAGCTAATGCCCATAAATAATACTTTATTGGCTCTCGAATCTAACTTGGATTCTTTCACATGATAATAGGCAGTGGAACCAAAGACATGTAAAGAATCATAATCACTAGCAGGTTTTCCAGACCATACCTCAAGAGGAGTTTTGCCTCCAATTGCAGTCGATGGTAAATGATTAATGAGATGACACGCATACGTTATTGCCTCAGTCCAAAAACTTTCCCCAACCTAGCATTGAACAACATATATCGAACCTTCTCTAGCAACGTCTGATTCATGCGTTCTACCATCCTATTCTGTTGTGATGATTTCTGATTATAAAGTTACGCACAATACCTTCAGACTAGTAAATTCCCAAAAATGGATCACTCATATATTCTTCACCATTGTCTGATCGAAGTCATTTGATCTTTCTATCCGTCTGAGTCTCAATCATCTTTTTCCATTTAAGGAAAACTTCAAGCACGTCATCCTTATTCTTCATTACATACAACCAAACTCTTCTGGAAAAGTCGTCGACAATAGTAACAAAACAGTGCATACCTCCCAAAGAAGCTGTCTTGGTAGATCCTCATACATCTGAATGAATATGATCCAGAATACCCTCAGTTTTGTGAATTGCTGTGCCGAACTTCACTCTTGTCTGTTTTCCCAGAATACAATATTTACAAAAGTCAAACTTGCAGGGCTTCGCTCCTTTCAGTAAGTCTTGCTTCACCAAACTAAAGAAAGCTTTTTCTCCTATATGTCCCAAATGCATATGCCAGAACCTGGTAATTTATAAAGCTTTATCATCTTCAGAAACCGCAGCAACTGATCCAATAACTGTACTACCATTGTAGTAACACAAGTTATTTCTTCTTGTACCTTTCATCACCACCAAAGAGCCTGAAGTGACTTTTAGAATTCCATCTCGTATAGTCATAGCGAAGCCTTTGGATTCTAAAGCTCTTAAGGAGATGAGATTCTTCTTCAATTTCAGTACATACCGAATATCTATCAAAACTCTAGTCGATCCATCATGATTTTTCAATCGAATTGAACCTACTCCACCTGTTTTATATGATTCATCATTTCCCATGTAAACAACTCCACTATTTAGTTCTTCAAAGTTGAAGAACCACTCCTTGTGAGAACACGTATGGTAAGTGCAACCCAAATCTAAAATCTACTTGTCACACTGAGACATCATCGGTTGACTAACTAGAGCAAAATCTGACTCATCATCTTCAACTTCAGCTACATATGCATCAGAAGTAGCTTTGCCCTTGCCTTTATTCTATAACTTCGGACAATCTTTCTTCTAATGCCCTTTTTCATAACAAAAGATACATTCATCCTTATCAGGTCTTCCCTTCGAATGAGATCTACTCCTTTTCTCTTGCTTACAGCTTTGACTACGTCCTCTGGCTGTAAGCGCTTCTACTGGCATGTCCCTATTCTCCTTCTGATCTTTCTTCCAAATCTCATGATTATACAATGCAGTACTCACTTCATCGAAGGATAATTTTTCCTTCCAATGAAGCAACATAATATAGAGATGATCTAACTCATCAGGAAAGGATCCAATCAATAACATTGTTTTATCCTCATCTTTGAAAGTTTCATCTAAATTCAACAAATATGCAATTAACTAATTGAAAGTATTAATGTGGTCATCGATAGTCATACCAGGTTTCAACTGGAAGCAGAAAAGTCTCTTCTTCGAGTATTGCTGGTTCTCATTACTCTTCTTCATGCACTTGTTCTCGAGAGCCTTCCACAGCTTACTTGCAGAAGTCTCCCTCATGAATGGATACTTATGTTCTCTACAAAGATATGAGCGGATCGTACCACAACTTATGTTCTCTACAAAGACATGAGCGGATCGTACCACAAGTTTGACGATTGATCCTCTCCCATTCTTTATCATCCATCTTCTCCGGTTTCATCTCCTCCATAGTAATATCCTGATTTTATTGACATAAACCATCCAATACCTCGCACTGCCACAAGCCGAAGTTATTTCGACCATCAAATTTCTCTGCATCGATTTTTACACTAGTCATTGTTTTCGTCTTTGCCAGCGTTGACGAATATTCTGACATTTCTGCTAATATAGCTACAAAACAAAGCCTAGGGCGAACCTGTTACCACTTGTAACAAAGCCTAGGGCGAACCTGTCGCTCTAA
Organism: Parasponia andersonii; assembly: GCA_002914805.1. Classification (NCBI taxonomy): domain Eukaryota; kingdom Viridiplantae; phylum Streptophyta; class Magnoliopsida; order Rosales; family Cannabaceae; genus Trema; species Trema andersonii. The sequence continues at coordinate 694,673 of JXTB01000104.1, read as the reverse complement.
TACCACTTGTTGTGCAGCAGAAGCACAACTACTCCAAATGCTTATATTTAATACTAAGGCAATATTAAATATAAACTACCAACTAGCTATTGAAATTAATAAAAGCAGAAAATGTGGAGAAAATTCTAAATGTAAAAATAAAGGAGAACACAAAATTTAGCAAGGTTCGGAAAATTACCTACGTTCTCGGGATGTTGCTGACTATTTCACTAACTTCAAAAAGAGGAAATACAAAATCTGGACTATAATGCAAAAACCCAGAAATAAATGGGAAAAGGGTAAAAACAAAACTATAGAGGTCCTTAGAAATAAAGATCCTCACTAATAAAGAAACTAATTTTGGGATGATTAAAAATCAATTGCAGAAGACTTTATTTGTAGCTAATTGTAGATCCCAAATATTCATACACAAACAACGTGGGACAAAGTATAAAACAATTACAAAAACTAAAAAACCAAAATTCTGACACACCAAACATAATGTGTGTCATGAAATTTCAAGAGCGTATTATTTAAGTAAATGATGGATTACGTAAATAGTTTAATACTACTTGTCTTTTATTTCCTCTAAACTTTCACATCAATACGTCAAATTATATTATGTAAATGTTGGGTGTGCATATTCTTATTTCTAACCGATTACAAGGAGAGCAAAAAATAATCCAATGATACATTTCTATAGGGTAATTTTCAGGAAAAATCTCCAAATCTTTAGGAATTTTGGCAATTTATGTCCCCAATCTATCAAAAGTGTTGCAGCCATTAGTCCCTCTATCTATGCCATTCAATTATGCTGTTAAAAAAAGCATCTGCACGAAATTTTAGAAAAAAAATGAATAAAACTCATCCGAAAAAAAGAAACCCAAATGCCAAATAAATCCGTTTTCCTTTTAAGATAAAACCCAAGTGAGATAAAGCTCAATCAATTTAACTGGCGGTTAGATTTCGAATTTGAATAAGAGAATCATATTCTCTAACCTAGGTTTTTTGTCATAAAGAAATTTAGTGGATTGATATGGATTTTCTTTCAATTCGCTGATCACTATTTTCCATTTATTTTTTATTTTTTCTATATATATATATATATATATATATATATATATTAACGAATAATCGGATGGACTAGACACGTGACTAACGGCTGCAACACTTTTAATATAGGTTTGTATTTAAATGCTAAAATTTAAAGATTAGAAACCTAAATACCAAAGGAACTACTAATTGGGAATTTTTCCTGCAAATTACCAATTTCTATACTCCATCTCTTTATCTGTTTTTTCATCTATTTCTGCCCTTATATATTCTTTTTATCTTTAATATATTATATTTTCTTACAAAAACATTATTGGACTTCAATTTCTTTTCATGTATATCCCCTCGTATGTACACACTCATAGGCACTATTACAATAGAGAATTTTTAGTATAACCAAAGATCAATATTAACCGTTAGATTTAATTCTATTAGTTGAAAAAAATAAATGTTATCATTTAATATTCCAACGTATTTATTTATAACTGTTTAATTGAAACTTAACAGTCAATCTTAATTTCTTTATCAACGGAGATTGGAAAAAAAAAATAAAAATCTTTTTGCACTCGCTCTTATATTTATATATATATATTTAAAAAGAAAAAGAAAAAAACATTCATGATTAATATCATTTTTTATTTATTGTTTTATATATACAACCAATAACATCAACCTAAGGGAAAAAAAAAAAGAAAGAGAAAATATTTCAAACAAATAATATAGAAATTTTTGGATTTGAAAAATGTAATTCTTATTTTGGTGGAACTTTCTTAGTTCCAATCAAATTCTTCCTCGTAACTACTTTTTATAACTTACAAGTTTACTTTTAGCCAAAAAGAAAAAAGAAAAAAAAATAGGTTAAGTGTACTGTAATTACAACAAATTTGTGATTTGGAAGGTAAAAATAATTTGGGCCAAAATGACTTTTTAGGATTAGTTATGAATTTTGTGAAGGGAAAAGAATGGACATAATTTTTATGACCAATAGTCACAAAATACTCGTTATTTAAAAGTTATGACGATCTCTAAATCATAATTTTTTATGACTAGACCCAAATAGAGCTGCTTCTACCCAAAATAAATAAATAAAATAAATCTTAGTTTCGTTCAATTCCCTATGAATTCTTATGAACAACATCTAATCCAAGTCCAAATTCAAGACCCCGAGTTCTCGTACCGCAGAAACTAACCATAGAGAAAATGTAAGTAAAGCTTAATTCAGTTTTTTCTTTTAACTACTTCAGATTACGTGGTTTGAAAATAAATATAAATACCATGTGCAGCTTGGCGCACTAAATACATGTGAGATGGCCAAAACACGTCAAAATATCCCTAATTTTTACCCTAATAAATTAACAATTGTACAACCGTTACCTTTACTACGTCTTGCTTACAATCCCATCGATAGGAAAATGATTTTTGGATAATCTAGGCAATATATAAGGGGTTTAATACATTTTTTGTGATCACCTAACAAGACTAACACAAATTTTGTGCCCAGTTGGAAAGACTAACTCAAAATTCTGTTGATCACTTATAGTTAGGATTTTAATTTCTACGGAATAAAACAACAAAAGGGTATACGTTCCCTCAAAATTTCTTATTTCCCGCTCTGTACCTAAATATTATAATCAAATGTTCGTTGTTCTTTCCATGGTTGATCTCCAACATGAAACTTCATATTTTACATCGTTTAAAGAGTCAAATCCTACTTTCTCAAAGTCAGTTTTAGGCCTACTACTGCTCTCTACTTTTCTAAATTGTCTACTGGTGTCAGAATTCCTACTTGGCCCATCCCAATGACTTTGAAGTCCATCGGTTTCAGGGGCAACTGAATCATAATGGTCCAAATCGGAAAAACGTGAATGCTTTGAGTACAAGGGAGATGAAGAGGACGACGAAGAAGTGTCAGAATCAGAAGAATTCCTCCAAGGGCTATTCCAACCTCGTCCTGAGTCACCAAATATGTAATCAGAGAAGTCATCTGTGCTAGTTGAGTCACGCGTACTGTCCGTACTGCAGGAACCTTCATCGGAGTTATTGCTAATGAGGGAAGAGTTGTCGCTTGATGAATCCTCCTCTAAAATCCTTTGCAACCGATGTAACTTTGAATAAAACGAATCATAATTGGCAGAACCTTCTAGAGGCTTTGAACTGGATAAGAATTGGGCAACACTAGGATTGGCAGTGGATTTTAACTTCGATGTGGTGGTCTTTCCACCAATCCATGAAGGCATAGCTCTAGTTTTGAGATCAGGAGATACTATTTTATTCCTTATCAATCTTGGGGCCCTTGGTGAGCACCTACAAAGTAATTATATTAGTCTCACATTCGAAACTTAAGAACATAAAAATCTCAAAACAATTGTACTCCAAAGAGTCATCACCTCGCATAAAGAAGCATGTATGCTCCTTTGCTCAAGACTTTTTCAAGTTCCACGCTTGTTACCTACTCAATCATACACAAGACAATGGTCAAACGCCAAAATAATAGTATGACTTAGGTCAATGTGACAAATAAGGTAGAAAACACATCAAGACCAGAAAACTCAAAGGGGCTAAAACATTAGATTCAGTTTTCCAACTAAATTTCTCATGCTCATTCGTCTAAAAGATACCTAGTTGGTTTCCTAATTTCCAGAACAGATGAGTACGATTAAGCACGTTCAAATGACTCAAATGATTAGACGCTCTGAGTACAATTACGTTCATGGTACACAGTAGGAATATTTCCAAAACTTGATTAAAGAAACAAAGTGAACTGGGAAAATGTAAAAGGAATGGCCAAAAGGTTTTGAGAACATACTGTGCTATCATCAACCTTGAACCATCTGTTTTGAGCATTTTTAACATAGCATACATAGTGACCAGAAAATGCAGCATTCATTACGTCCAAGTGAACGACCACTCCATATAGCCTATAAATAGCCAATTTATCACTTGTGCCACTCATAAATGGGGCCAAGTTCAGGATCTCTGGAAACTGAATTGGCTTATTAAGCTTCCCAAATTTTCCTGACTGCAGGCAAAGAAATCAAAAGTAAGAATCTAAATAAGTAGATGATAACAAGTGATTTTAAATTAGTAGATTACCTGGAATCGCTTTAAAGCAATTGTGAGGACATTGGGAGCCTCCAATATTGTCAACTTCTTTTTGGCCTTCTCATAAGATTTGCATCTGATAATGATAGAGGATCAACAAGGGACCATGTCAAAAGAGACGAGGAAAAAAGTTGCACTTCTTGAAAGAATCCCCAAAATTTAGCAAACTAAACCATATATCACTAAAAGAGTATCCAATGAAAAAAGATTCAGATACCTTCACCTAATAGCAACAATACCCTATCAAGTAGTATCCAATAAAATAATCCAACTAACCTGCCACATTGGTACTTGTTTTCACCATCTAAAGTCTCGGTACTAGTAAATTTTTTAAGAGCCTCTTCCAGAGTTCCTATATCCCCTTCAATCTCAACTGTAAGGTCCATCATACCCTCCTGCCTCTCAGACTTGCCTTTGCACTTCATGCATTTTATCTGTGAACCACACAATTCAATTTATAGCTATCACCCCTGTACAATTTTTTTTTTCCCAAGGCTAACAATTTCAAAGACAATTACCAATACTCTAAGAAATACACTCAAAAAGCAAATTGTCAAAATGATTCATTTTATAAAATTCAAAAATGAGATCCCTACAACATCTCTTACCTTTGATCGAAGGTAGCCTCCAAATGTAAGGCCTATCAGAGTTGTTTCTTCTTCCAAAGGGCTTGATGCACTTATTCCAGGTTCCGCAAGGCAAACAGATTGCATGGTGTCAATCACATACCTGTCAGGTCATCACATTAATCGAACTCAGAAAACATGTTAATAAAGATACATTACACCATGATTTCTCCATCGAATTGATGTGGATTTTAAATTAGTAATGAATCTACCTTAGAAACTCATGTGCATCTTCTTCCCTCCCATTACCAAGTTGACTTCCAATATTTCTAAGTTTGGACAGTATTCCAATAGGAGACAGTGGAGATTTTTCCTCCTTTGCTTTCAAAATCAAACTTTGAAACTCACATGTGAAACACCATTCTTTTTTTATACCTGAAACAAAGAAGATGAAAGTTAATGACAAAAGAGACAATGAAACCAGCTCAACATAAACTGGTAAAGGGAAGACATAGAATTCATGAATGTAGACATACAAGCTTTAGAATGGAGCCCTTGAAGAAAATAAGCAGTCAGTGGAGGAGTAAATGCCAAGCACTGAAGCACAGCATTTGCATAACAGCTGGAAGAAGAGGAACAACAATGTCTTAAAACCACAGGACAAAACTCATTAAAGAAAAGGCAATTTCCAAGAAGAAAGCCACAAAAGATTAAATTTTTAATATAACATATTCAACTATACATAGATCTAAAAACAAAAAAGATATTAGATATGGGTGCTGCTTGATATAACCAACATACACTACATAGAGAGGTAGAATGTCAAACAGGGTGAGACCAATACTCCAAGCAAATCACATCTTATTTGTTGATGGGTTACTAAAACAGAACAGAAAATACTGTAGACAAGGTTGCAAATATGCTAAATGCAATTCCATTAAGCACAAAGTGGATTTCTTGTACATAAGTAAACGTACAATTACATACAACAAATTATCAAGATTCTACTCAGTATCATAATAAATGAACTACTCTAATGTACTAAGGATGTTTTGTGCCAAACATAAGGTGATGGTCATTGAGAGTGACTAAATCATGTACACATTACTAAATATTCAAGCAATTTTATACAACTTACTGGAATAGCAACGCAAAAAGATTCAGTACCTACTAATTTCATTAAAATAGTCAGTAAGAGTCATTCTGATCTGTTCAGAGTGTATGATGCAGCAGACTAATCACTTATGTAACAAAGACAATGAACAATGGTATTTCCTCATGTATGTCCATATAAAAGGAATAGATCGATGATACCTGTTCCCACAATTTAGAAGGCCGCAAGGGCGCAGATCTACCTTGTTCCAATTGTATAACTTGACAAATGACTCATAAGGAAAAAGACCCTGGAAAAACAGAAAAAGTTAACAAACTAAATTTTGTTATATTTGGAACATGGAGTTATGAATAGAAATCAACAAGAAAAAATATAACCAAAGCTTCACTTACACTGTATCTTCCAGCATTCTCACTCCCAAACCCTGACGAATATTGTTTTGATAGTTTGGATCCTTTGAACTGCTCAACGACTTTCTGTACAGAAGTTTTCAAGCCGTTCCTGACATTTGGAGAATTTGAAACCTGATAGGAAACAGCAGCACTATCCTGGACAGCATCAACTTCTTTTGACCTTGAAATGGATGAGCCCTTGTCACCAGATGCCAAACAAGTATCAGCTGGACTAGATAATGAACATTCACGTTCTCTCGACTTTGAAAGGTTTAATGTTTTGCTGCGGTCATTAACAACTTGATCCAACGTTTGAGCTTTTGTGGATGGCAAGATAACAACATTCAATGAATTTGTACATGCTGAAACTCTTTCATTGCTAAGAGACATTGGTTTAACCTCCCTCAACTTAAAGTCATGTGATGTACTTCTGTGTTCCTCATCCCTATTCTTAGACGCTTCAGAATTCAAGGATCTACGGTCCCTGATCTTTGATGTCTGAGAATCAGTATTTTCCGATAACACTGATCTGATAACTGGCCTCTTAATATGCAATGCATCTGAATGAGGATCCTCTAATTTAGTAACTTCTTTTGCAGAGCCTTTTGTGCACAAGGTAAAAGATGTACTTTTAGACAAGCTGTGCATACCAGATCCACTAGATACCTTGCTACTGCCAGATCCATTGGAATCAGATGCATCATCAGCCTCATCTTGGGTATCAACTGGGGAGTTAACAGAATCAAGAGCTCTCTCCCAGAAACCAGAAGACGAGACACAAGACTCAAAAATGGGACCATCACGGACACCACTACCGCTCAGAAGTGAAGCACAAGTAGGTTGACCCTGATTCTCTACAGCACTGCATCTAGATTTTGATTCATTTATTTCACTTACAGTAATACCATTTACAGAGTTGACCAAGCTAGCAAATTTTGGAGACAATGGCTCAGAGAGATTAGCATCCTTTACACTAAAAGCAGTAGGAAGCACATCACCATCAGCAGATAAATGTCCTTCTGATATGTCAGTATCAGTCGAACTAATGCTCTCACTGACAGAAACATCATCCGCCAATTCACTACTCGTGGGTGAAGTAGAAAATCCAGAAAACGATGTTGAACATGATTCAGAGGTAGAACTTGTCCCTTTCTCAGTTTCCAGAGACCCAGTTTCGCTTCCATCATCCTTCTCGTGTGGCACTTCAGGGGAGAAACCATGACTAGGGTATGAAAGTTCTGAAGGGAATTCTTTGATTGGTTTAGCTTGTTCTGTGCCTTCAAATTTGTCACCATAAACTTCAAATTGCTCTTCTTTGCTCAGCTTTTCGCCAGAATCACTTTCTGAATCAGAATTAGTCTGAGTTGGGCATGGAGGACGACATTCCTCTTTGTGACCTTGTCTCCAGTGGATAATTTGACACTTACCAGAACTAGAACATCAAAATTTGGTGTCAATAGCTCAATACCATCTATATTGTATTAAATATTAAATTCTATTAAAAAAAAAGAAAAAGATAAAGATAAAGATTAGAAAGGGAGGGAAGAAACTGTGGTCTGAAAAGTAAAAGCATAAGTATCTAACACAGAAAGCCGCATCTGTTCTTAAGGAATTAAATCAACAATGCACAGCACTAGCAGACAACTATCATTAATAATGATAAGTTTTCTAGAATGTGACCATCGAAAAAACAAAAAACGCATTGGTATTAGGGTAAAACTATTGTCCTTTTCACCTTATGCAAGAATGTAAGTATGTTTTAAGTAAAAATGACCCTAGACTGAAATTCATAAATTCCAAGAACAAAATTGTCACCTAGACTTTTAAAGACTAAACAAAACACTGAACTAAGCCTAGATTAAAATTTGAAAATTCCAGCAGAGAGCAAAGTTCGTGCCTCATTCAAACAATATGATGCAGATATCTTTTTCCTTTTTTTTTTTTTTTTTTTTTTATCGTTTGGGTCTCGAGGGAGGAAGAGGGATTGTGTTAAATACTTGACGACAAATCCTAAATAATAGCTTTTCTATTAGTGTTAACTTCATTCTCCATTTTAATTCATTCAACCTTTTTTCTTAAAGAATCTATGTCACTGGTTACTAGATGTGACTGAACTTACCAACCCATTCTCCTATATCTGAGCTTGAGATAATTGTCTACAGAATTAAATAGGGAGAAAAAAAGAAAGAAAAGGAAGAACTGGAGTTCTATAACACATGCTAAGGTTTCTAAAACAATCCATCAAACTCCAGAGAGAAGGAGGAGGAGGAGGGAGGGAGGGAAGTGAAGGAAAATCAATATTTCAAATTGGTTATGCCATTAGAGTGGATCAAGAAATAATTTCTCCTTTTGAAACCACTCAAGCAAAATGCTAATGACACAATTTTGATCCTCATCGAAGTATTACCTACAAATTAAATCCTATATGTGAATACATGGCAATGACATATATGAATCGGTACCCAACAGTCACATACTTGAGTCCATCTTTCCCATTTACAGCACAGGCCGCTCCTCCCAAAGTTTTCTTTCGGTTATAATGCATGCTTATAAAACCTAAAAATAAAGAGGCAACATTAAATCCCATCCATCAATTTGGCTTCATAAATCCTTGATTGAGGCAGGGCCACAAACCAAAAACAGCATTTAATCCCCTTCTCCGATTTGAACATACATATCAGTCTACCCAATACAAGGAATCATATACAACCACAAAATACAATTTCTAATCCCTACATGAAACCCAAAATCTCTTCCATCGACGCAACTATCCCAAAATCACACTCACTAATCAACATTAAGGGCATGTTTACTAATTTGCAATGAAAAGAATCGTAAAGGGAAAGTTTTTGAAGAGGAATGAGTGAGAATAAAAACTTGAGTTATTCCTTCCCAGAATCCCAATTCAACCAAGTATGTGAGGGATTTACGAAATTTTGCTTCCTAAAATGTAAGTAAACACAGAATGGAGGGAAAGAGAAACAATTCCTTTATTCCCATTACAATTACCGTCGATCACGGATTCGCAAACGCGGGCTAAAGGTACCAAACTCTCCACTCAACACCACATATATATATCATCCCTCCAAAAAGCGTAATTCTAGGTCATTAAGAATAAACACATCAAAAAATAGACAACTCTTTAACCAGAACTCGAAATTGGTCAATCATAAAAGACAATAATCGAAACTAAATGAATATTAGAACAAAATACATACCAGTACCGAACCGCTTTACATCGGGCACACCGCGTAGTAGTGGGGAAATAGCAAACGGCACACTGATTAAGCGAAACCGGGGAAACGACGCGATACTCAGCAGCGGCCTCGAGCTCCGCCCTAGCGGCCTCCTCGGAGGCCAAAATCACCAGCCTCCTGATCTCCTCCTTCCTGGCCACAGCGAGTCGCCATTTTCGCCGGAGGACGAAGCCGATCGCCACCGGAACGAGGAAGCAAACCACAATGACCAGGCTGTGAAACCCTAGAGCCCCTGCAACAAGCATTTATCCAGCGCAGCCCAATACGCATCCAGAGAAATCAACAAACCCTAGATTCCTAATCCCGCCAGAAATCATAGATTCCGGCGATCACGCCTCGTTCCCGCCCCGGGTCACGGTGGTCGCGCATGCAGGCGATCAGAGAGAGAGAAATCAAAAATCAGTGAATTAGAGCCGTTGATGATCGCAGGCTCATTCTCAATCCGACTGCTAAACCCGAGAACTTTTTAGAAATAAAAAATAAAAATTGGAGAAGCTGAAATTGAGATTGGAGGTGAGAGAAAGAGAGAGATCGAAATTAGTTGAAATGCGGGGAGTTTTAAGAGTGTGAACTCGATGACGGTTTTCTTCGGTTTTGAGCTCCGTGTGGATTCGCACAATATTAGAGACAAGAGAAATATAGAAATAATTTCAATTATTTTTCTGGCCTTCCCTTTGAAGTGAGAAAAATTTACGGAAAGTGATAAATTCGGGAATAACTGCATTCATTCCATATTTTAAAAAAAAAAAAAAAAAAAAAAAGGAAATTTATTTACATGGACGCATGGAGTGGTCGGGGGCAAGGAATTTTTCATTTTTATTTTGTAGAAATTTTGGACAGACAGACGCGTGAATTCTTCGTTCATGAAATATACGGTTCGGACCGGTACTGATTGGAATTGAACCGGGTTTGAGATTGTTTGGGCTGCGAGTAAAAAAAAACTGTATTAAATTAAAGAGATTTTAATTTTTGATGTGGCGGTGTTTGTTTTTTTGTGGCAAAAGAAAAGATACTGAATTGGACGGTTGCCTGGTGACGCATGTGAGTTGGGGGAGGGTTGGGATTGGCTAGATGTGGGATCTGACGGTGGAGATTGGTTGTTGACAGGTTTGATTCTTGATTTTGATTGCTTACTTGTTATTGTCCATACATAGAAAACTGGTTTGCGCAGGATCCCTCATTTGGAATTAACCATTCCACAAGTTATGTCATTTCAAGGGCTTTTATTTATTTATTTATTTTGGTGCCAATATAATTTAAAAGTTATATATCTACGATTACTGGTCATGAATCATCAAATTTTCATGGTATTGTTCGATTTTTGTTACATGATTTGAGTCACTTAATTTTACGGAAAAAAAAATGTACGTTACTTAATTCTACCAATGATCATAATAATAATTTATTGTTCAGTTTAAATGTTTAATCACTTATTGTCGTTTGTTGCTCTAACTCGCCCTAAGATAACAATAAATAATCAAATAGATATAATTAGAGTTAGAATTGCTCGATGATTGTGATTTGTGGCCTGTGGGTATAGTTCTTGAAGAACAGCTTACTGAAAAACATAATATTATTCATAGCTTTTGGTGATATTGAGAAGCCATTTACTTTTGGTACAAGAAACGATACTGGACTAAATATGGTCCCACAAAAGTTTTTAGAAGAATTTTAAATTTCACATCTACTTACAAACTCCCCAAAAATACCTGGCCAGTGCCTCTGCCGCCCTATGAAACTAGAACATTTGAAAATATATATATATATATATATATATATATATATATATATATTTATCGCTTTGTTTTAAGTTCCTCCTATTTAACATATGGGCCGGTTGTTATATAATTTTGGTGTGACTTATTGGTTTTATTCAAGGGATGAGTAGAATTAGAGTAAGCACGGCCGAAGACAGGAATAGTTTTATGAATGAGCGTGCAATTTAGTCAAAGCTTGATACATTATTTTCTTTAGCATATGATCAAAAGTACTTTACGACCTCAAATTAATTGTAGTGTACATTGGGTAGCTAAATTTTTTCTTTTAAGTAATACAATTTCATTAAACTCACGTAAGAGTTATAATAGTTAATTAAGTTACATATAACCTTTTATAATGAGACTCAGAAAATCGATTTAAAAGTTTGAATATGACAACACTCTTGTAGATCTCGGAGTACCAGTGGTCCTCGACGATAATTTTGGAGAAAATCTTCAAAAATAAAATAGACATTTTAATGACTTTTCTAGATTCTTTCCAATTTGAATTGGTAACTCTAATTGATTCAGCGGAAGAGATTTTGCCAACTCTAATCTGCTATGGTAACTATTTCTTCATATTTAAATCAAAATTGATGCAGATCTAGAAGATAACTATACAAAAACTAAAAGACAAGCTAGAAATAACATAAACCATCACAGATCTAAATCTGTATATATTAAATCCACACAAAATCTAGATCTAAATAAGAAACTATCCTCACAAGGAGAATTATTGGACAAAAATACTAAAAATAAACAATACAAATAAGAAAAACTCATACCGAAAAGAAGGAATGACCTCCTCCTCGATAAAGAGGCACATATAGAAGAGAGTACTTGACATTGCATTTACTACAGAGGAAGAATGAGAATTAATGTATAGAAGAGGAGAGGAGCAAATTGGAGCTTCTCTCTTGACTTTTTCACCATGTAGCTTGTTTGTCTAAGGAGACAAAGTAAAGTATTGCGAAAGGGAAAATTTAGTACCACGGAACAATTTTTCTTACAATTTTTCTTTTGACGAATTTCTAGTGTTAATTTATTTTTCCCTCTTTAGCTTTGTGGGTAAGTTGGAAAATTCACGTTTCATGTTAATTGTCCTAATATAGACTTCTTCTTTTTTTCCCTTCACATTCCTAAAAATCTAAGACAGATTTAAGAGAAATTGTAAATATAACTCTCATATCAAGAATGAGGAAGGAAAAAAAATAAATACATATATTAGGAATATAATTTTTACTTTATATAGTTGCATGATCGAGTACAATTTTATTGGGTTGGTTTGTACTAAAGTATAAAACGAGTCACATAATGACATAAAGTATACACTTTCTATAAATGGAAAACTAAACAAGTGGAACTTTAGATTATGCCTCAAAATGTGCATTTAGCTTTTATTTTGTTAACCAACCCCATGAACCAAACTTTAAATCTTATTACTTAACTCAACAAATAAAGGAAGAGCTATTAGTGTTAATATTATTTGGTCCCACGAATTGTAATGGAGCTAACTGATTTGATAACCAAGAAAGTGATGAATTCGTACATAGTGGGCCGGGCTAATATACTTTTTTTATTCTTTTTCCAATTTGAAAAGAACATACAATTTCAAGCTCAACAAAATTCCAATTTCTCCAAAAGCAGTTGCACTTTCAACAACTTCTTGAACAAGTTTTTCTTTTTTTGTTTTTATTGCGATTTTATATTTTTTTACTTCAAACAACTTTCGGAGAAAGCATAGACAAGACCGAGAATTGGCGTGTATATAATGTTAATATATGGGCATCACTTTATGTTTATAGGTCATGGCCCATGGGAGTATGCTAGCCTTAGGCAAATTAAGACCGCGAAGAGAGAGCGGAAGCTCCATTAAATCTCTCTCACATTCTTTCTTGTCTTATTAATAGAATTAATAAGAAAAATCCCACTTATAATTTATGAGAAGACATTAGTGTATAATATTAAATAAATATTTTGGTTCTATTGGAGGAGTGTTCAAAAGGTTGTAAGATATGTAGTAATCATCAATATTTAATAATAATAAAGATAGATAATTAGAGCTCATATCTAGATCACTATAGGACGATTGACTAGTATGATCAATTGTTAATAATGCATAATTTACTTTTTTTGAAAAAAAAAAATCAGTATGCATGCGTCCTCGGAAATTAGTTTGCTTTTAGTACTGCAAAAAATTATATCATGCCGATATAATTTGTAATTTGTCCATTTGTCATTGGTTATTATTCTTGTGTTTCCCTGGAGAATAATACATCCTAAGCATATATTGCATGCATGTGGTAGTCCATAATTTTCAAAGTAGGTTTTGATGTAATGGAGATTACCTAACGAAATGCTTTCAACAGAACTCTCAATTGCACTTTAAAAAGGACTAGACAAGAAGACAAAAATATATTCTCTTTGCTCAAGTTCCACAATGGAAGTAACCAATGGATCGTGTTTGTAAGCATTTAGATATGCTGATATATATGTATTGTGTAAAACTGAAGTAATTGTCAACTCCTTATCAGGATATACATGCATTTCTATATCTATAAGTAATTTTTTTTAACTAGATTTAGTATTATTTACCATTAATGGATACTTTCATATAAATCGTTTGATTTTGATATAATGATTATAATAAATTAGATAATTATAAAATAAAAATACTATTTTATTTAATGCTCCTATAACTACTATAGAAAGTTATTTACTTTTTACTATTTCTCTACTCTATTTGTTACTTATAATGTGGACGTTTTTTTTTCCCCATAAATCTCATTCCATTGGTTTATTCACTCATTTCGATTCCTTTATGTAAAAAAATAATAATAATAATAAATGGAACATTTGTTTTTTTATTTCATTTCTTAAGGGAAGGGCACACGGTTGGCGGCGGTGTGTTGTAGGTAGCAATAACTTGTTAATATCATTTACAATATCCTGTAAATTTAAGCAAGGTCTTAACTTAAAATTGTATTTAGTAGAATTGTATCAATGGTCCTAAATCCTAATGCATAGGACACAACTGTTTATTACTCGTCCTTTACAAAGGGATTTGAGTCGCATCACCTTAGTCTTATTTTATAGTCTAGGACTCTCTGATTTGTTCTATTTTTAAAAAAAAAAAAAAAAATTTAAACAGATGGGTTATAGCTCATCATCAGGTCCTAGAAGTAGATAGATACAAAAGTAATTATTAACCAAGGGTAGAAACAACAATTTGTATTCAGAAATCTCCTTTGAGAAATTGCATAAAATATGCTTCATTTGTGCCATATTTATAACTATACGACTCTCATAATAAAACTTCAAAAAATATGTCTAGATCTTTTGAAAAGACTTAATTATTCTCAAAATATTCTAATTTTTATCAATGCTTTAGACATAATTTTCTTTTACTTTTTCTTGTTCTTCCCTTTCTCTTCTTCCATCTTCTTCTCAGTCTTCAATGTTCTCTTAACTCTATAATTTTTCGAACAATCAAAGCTAAATCAACGTTATAAAAATAAAATTAGTATAGTTTAAAATAATTGATATTTGAGTTTCAAGATGTTCTGTAGTAGATTTTGCATTAAAATAACATTTGGATAAATTTCTACGAATTTTTGGAAATTTAGACTAACTACTTCGACAAATATCGAAAATTTTGATGAAATTTAATGTTATTTCGATGAAGTATGTTTCTATAATTGAATCTTAAAAATTAATCGATGGTCATCGAAATGTCATTGAATTATCATCAAAATTTATTTTTCGATGACCATCGAGTAATTTTTAGATTCTATTATAAAAACACACTTCATCGAAATGATATTGAATTTCATCGAATTAGTATCGAAATTTTCGATATTTATCAAGGTAGTTGGTCTAAATTTCAAAAAATTCGTAGAAATTGTTCAAAATTTATTTTTAATGCAAAATCTACTACAGAATATCCTGAAATTCAAATATAAACTATTTTAAATTATACTCATAATATTAACATAGAAATTTCTTAATTGTCCACAAAAGATATGAGAGCGAGAGAGAAATATGTTGAGAGATTTTGAGAGCAAAAAAAATATTATGGGAAAATTTACATAAAGAGAGGGCAAAAGCAGAGCAAGAGAATTCTATGGATATTTGAGTTAATCTTTTTGGGGGGAGTTTTTGAGTTTTTTTTTCCCTAAATAAAACTACACTTTTAGGGTTATTTTTGTCATATATTTTGAACATTTATTGAGAAAAATATAGAGATATAATTGGGACATCTATAGGGCATATTTTATGAAATTTCTCTTTCCTTTTACATACAACACTCTCTGGTCTTTGTTCATGTTGAATTTAGATGACATAAGTATTCAATAGAGAATAAGTTTCCAGGTGCTATATATTCGAATGAAAGTTCATAAATACAATGATTTGAATTCCATGATTTTTCATAGAAGATGTTGGATTTACACAATTATTTTCTATTTTTCTTTATTTTTTCTTAGAAAGAATGAATCAAAAAACTCATTCTCTTTACATCAATGAGAATTGAAATAAAAGTAGGTGGGATTCCCTACAAGGATTGGATTGGAATGAAAATAAGTACTGAGATTCATTTGTTATTGGTGATCATTTTCAAGTTAATCAAACTTATCCTTCCATGAATTAAAAAAAAAAAAAAGAAGACCATTGAGAACTCTCCTATTTGTGTATATCTATTTTCAATTCTAGTATCGTAAGTAGTATAAACGAAGAGAGAGAAGTGTTGTAATTACCATTTTGGTTGTTCTACGGTGTGTGTGTATGTATATAAGTTTTTTTTAGAAGAATATAGATATAAGTTTTGCTGAACTTATGTATGGAAGGAAAGAGAGAGTTATGATTATTCTTGATGACTGATGAGTTAGCTAATACAAATTGGATCACTTTTTTTCTTTTTTTTTAGAAAAAAGATTACTTATTTCTGGTTTATTAGCCAAACTTCGTTGGATGAATAATTGTTACCCGTAAATAAAGCCTTTCTTTTCACCTTTGATCATGATTAATGGGGTAATCCGGGCTAATTACATGCCAGCTAGATCCATTTTCAATTTTCCTAATTTGGGAAAATACTAGTAAAAAAAGAAACAGATTAGACAATGTACGTGAAACATTTTCAACTTCTAATTAGAATAGCAAAATTATTAAAATAAGGATATAAAGAGGGCAATTTTTGCAACTCAAGCAAAGATTAGGTGTATTAGAAACTTTGATTAATTTGCAAGTCATACCGACAGTTATATGAGTACTCAAAAGAGACGATAAAAGTGAAAGGAAATTTCTGTAGCAATACTTTTAAAAGCTTACAAAGAGAGAAAATATTAGAAGGTTGAAGAAAAGTATCAATTTTCTATACAAATTTTCCAGTTCCTTGTAAATGAAAATTTCACTTTCTGGTGAATCTTTAGAGCTAACATGCTTGTTGCCTTTTCTTTTTCCAACTTCTACACAAGGAAAGTTCGAATATTGCATCAATCGGAAACAAAACAAAGTATATTTTAATCTTTATGTCCCATTAGTTCAGGCACCCAAAAAGGAAAAATGTAGGAAAATTGATTAGAGTCACCACTTTTATACCAAGTGATGCACTATCATCTTCCTAATCGACCAACTTTATATTGGGACACTAATTAATGATAATAAATATACATATATTTCAAACAAGAAACAAATTGGACGATAAACAAAATGTGGTAAATTTCTCGGATCTTTTAGTACAGGACTAAAAATTTGGCGGAAAAAGTACTATTAAAACCCCACGCGGAATCATATCTAATAAGTTCGTAACATAGAGCATGCACTAAAATTCTCCACCTAATTGCTGACCTCTTTAACAAGAAATAATAAAATATTCCTAAGTACTTGCGCATTAATAATAAGACTAACTTTACACATTATTGACAAAGTTTTTCTGCATTTACGTTGGCATCACATGACTAGTTAGCTTTTATGGAAATAAAACACCTAAACACTACTCATCAGTCATTAACAACAGACGAATAATGTAATACTGGGTGTCATATCATATAGTGTCCATAATATTTTCTTTTTTCATTCACTTATCAACAGCTTATAAAAAGTCATATCAATCAATTTTGTTGGAAAATAAATTAAGACATCAAAATTAGATAGGTGAAGTAAGTCCAAGTGTAGAAATGTTTGACATTTTTATGAAAAATAAAGGGGCTCTTAGCGAAATGGCTGTTTTTCACACTACTAAAAATGGCCGTTTTTCACTCTTCATTTCAATAAAATTCCTCCCCCCTTTTTTTTAATAGAAAAAGCTGATGGGTTTATTAATTCCAAAACACGTAAAATAATTTTACTATATTAGATATTATATATTGATGGAGATTTTGTCAACATGGAATTTAAGAAATTACAAGATGTGGTTTGTGTATAAAAATGATCGATAAAAAAAAAACAAATAAGGAGACAAGAATTTTATAGTGGTTCAGCTCCAAAAAAGATGAGTATATATCCACTGTTCTTTACTAAATTCTAAAGAATTACAATAGTTTTTCTATGTTTCAAGGTGAGAATAAAGAGAATTTACAGAATGTAATGGAGTGATTGTAAGATAGTTGTGTCGTGATTAATAATAAAACTGAGCTCGTTTTATATAAGTAAGGGTGTCTCAATATTTCTTAATTATGAAAACAAGTAAGTACATAATCAGAAAATACAATTTTGGGTAATAATACAAAATTGAGTAATAACTTAAAAACAAAATAATTTGCTTGTTCTCTACCCATAAGCTTATTTCTCTTTCTTGTAGAATACTCATTTGAAAAAACTTGATCTAGTTTCCTTTTCTGCTGGTCACATATTATTCATTCGGAGGAGGTCGCACATCGATTAGAAAAGCACACATGCGACCTAACACATTTAACTCGATCGTTGACATTCTTATTCTAGCATTGACTAATGATGTAGATTTAAGATCACACAATAATTACCTCTTAGCTCTATTAGTTTTTTAGGGCTAAATGGAGCTTCCTACTCTGACAAATACGAGCGTAAAAGTACAACATTATGAGACCATCTTCAAACCCTCGAAGAGAACAATCTTGAATCACACCTTTTTGGATCCACGCGTACATATTCCTGACAGACGCAATTACATGTCACTTTTTTCCGGAAACTGACGAGACTCGAGAAAATTCTTCCACTTCTCGAGTAGGCATAATAATGCTGGTGATGCCAGTTGCTGTTTCAAATCAAGACTTTTCATATTTCAAAAATTAAATTCATTTAATTTCGAAAATCAATTCTTCATGCGTGAATCTTGGCCATTAAACTCAAAATTTTAATTTCTTATCCTACAACTGAGATTTATCAAATTTCAAGATATATAAAGACGATATCTTTCATCTTCTTCCTTCCATTTCCATTTTCTGAAACTCAGAGTCTCTCGAACTCTTGGAAATTCTCAGAACACAAACCTTTCTCGGCGAAACCTAGGAATCTTCTTCCCTGTCACTAGCTGATCTAACTGTTACTTCCTCCGACGATACCAATCCAATCATTTTCGGAGACTAATTTTCAACTACGGGTTAGTAATTGCTCTTTCTTCTCACTGAAATACTATGTATAAATTATTGAAATCTAAATGATAATAGTCTATGAACTCTCATCCTGAACTAGACTGAATAGAATATATTGTAAATTCAACGGTTCACTAAACCGATGAATACCCAAAACTGAAAATATAATATCCTTGATAGTGTCAATAATTATTCTTGTCATATAAAATTAGACAAAACCCATTGGAGAATCTTAGATATGAAATTTCTGAGTTTATAAATCTAAACTGTTGAACTATAGATTTTGAATCTATATTTTGTTTAGGTTGAACAATAAACACAAATTTAATAGATCGAATAATGAACTGCCTTAGACGAATAGATAGACAAATTAATAAATCAATTAAACTTGTTCAGATTATAGATAAACAAATCTGTCGAGTCAAATGGCATTTTATCAAAGAGTTGCTCAATATTGTAGAATAGGAACCCATTACATAGACGAATTCATAGGTTGATTAGAAGAATTCAATCAGATCTGGAATAGATTAATAATGTGATTGTCAATACAATTTTAGGATTTCTAGCCCTAAATTGCTCGCACATAGCGAGTATACCTGTAACAATAAACAAAACAACACGCCTATTTCTAGGTTGTACTTTAGGTTAGTTTCATAAATATGCATATATATGGTTTGTTAAAATACTTGTCGACCAGATCTCACATAGGATTAAATTTGGTCTTGTTTCTTTTTCAGATATCTAGTAGGGAAGACTTTAGGGAAGGAAATGTATTATCCAGAGAGTCGGAACCCTCGACGAGCTCTGAGTCAATTAATCTAGATGAGTACATTAAGAGAGAGCCTGAACCCGAAGTCGAGATAACCAGGATTAGGTGAAATAGTCCTTGCATAGGCGACCACCCTCAAGACCAATGGCTGCAACACATTAGGGATGCCCATGAATTCGTGAAAGGGTATAACTATGTAAAAGACGACTGGTTATGCATCAATATAAAGACGAGCTATACCACAAATAAGCTTGAGAAGATTATACATGACTACAAAATTGACGTGCCTCTTCGCTTCCCTATAGAATTTAATCGGCCACATACACCTTCTTATGGAATGGCCTTATTATCTAATGTAGTGCTTGGATGTGGCATTCACCTCCCACTACATCTGTATATCAAGTCGATAGTCAACTACTACGATATAGTTCATTTTCATTTAACTCCAAATACTTATAGATATATAGTAGGTTTGTATATATTATACCACAAACTAGGTCTAGGAACTCTAAATCCTGAGGAGTTCGATTGGTTTTACCAAGTAAAATCAAACTCATCTTGACTTCGGCTTCTTCTACGCGAGCAAGTGGTCGAATCAAGCAATCAAGTCAATACATGGAGTTAGAAACAATATAGAAAGATGGAAAAATCTATTTTTCCACTTTGATTATGAGGATAATAGGTTCTTCCAAATCTTGGTAAGTAACCTTAGCTATAACTCACTCTTTAATGTATAATACGTTCTTCTTTTTTTGATCGCATTTTTCTTGTCATTGCAGATAACAAAGAGCACCCAAGGCTAAATAAGGAACAACT
Source organism: Parasponia andersonii (assembly GCA_002914805.1). Classification (NCBI taxonomy): domain Eukaryota; kingdom Viridiplantae; phylum Streptophyta; class Magnoliopsida; order Rosales; family Cannabaceae; genus Trema; species Trema andersonii. The sequence goes on along the minus strand of JXTB01000104.1, from coordinate 674,303 downwards.
TACCTGAGTTTATAAAATAAACGACCTTCCGATCGAAGAATTCGCCTGGAAGAGACTCAGGACAATGCAGAATTCAGTCGCCAGCGGGTTATTTCCTAAGGGCACCACTTTTCCATACTCTACTAACCAACCAACCAAACCCTTGAGCTCGAAAAAGAAAAAGAAACAGAAGGGAGCAGATGCCTTATCTTCCAAGTCTAGGAAATGAAAAACACTTGCCTCATCTTCTGTTCAAGAACCACTGTCTCTAATAGCTTCATCTCCCTTAGTTTCTCAGTCGCAGGTCTCAGAAGGTTGTATCTCTATTATTCCTTCTCCTTGTCGTATTATGAACCTCGCTTTATAACTAATCTTATTATATAGATATGATAATCGACAGCGGTTTGTGAGCTTCTCCTTCGACACTGGGTTTAAAATCCAAATCAAAGACATTAGAAGGCATGCCTTCTTCCTCAAAGAAAAGGAAAGAGAAGATCGGTACTTCTAAAAAATGAAAGTCATCTTCGAGGATATTTTTCAAAGCTCTCCTCCTCCTCAACCTGCCGAAACTACAAGCCAGCTAGAAACTTCAAATTAGCATCCCGTATCTTCCTCCTCCAGGGTGCCAAGTCAAGTCGACAAGATCGAGGGATTACTCACACTCCTCTATCAACTACCAAAGAAGGCCAGACTAAGTGCAGCCTTCATCGACTACTTTACCTCTGAGGAAGGCTAGGAGAGGATGAAGCGAAGACTGACCAAGATCGCCTTTACTGTGGCAATGTGGATTCTCGCCAATGTAAGTTCCTTCTCCTCCATTCATATATGCGACACTTTTCTTTTATTAACACTATTGTTATATTTCAGACCGCTACAGCTGTAGTACTGATGTATGACCTGGTCTTCGAATGCATGGAGAATGGTAAAAAGGACGAAGAAATAGCCCAAGTATATGAGGACTTGAAGATGACTTGTAAGGATGAGAAAAATACCTTCGATTCGGAGAAAAAACAATTGTAGGAAGTTCTAGTCAAGGAGAAGCTTGAAGAAAAGATAATAGAGTTTGAGAAGATCATCTCCCAACACCCAGATACTCTGAAGGAGGCGACCAAAGAGATGGGTTGCAAAGCTGTTGAAGAGTTTAAGGCCACTGAAGGCAAAGAGCTCGAAGACAAAGCCATTGATATTGCCTTATTGACCATTATTTGCAACATTTTTTGCAAAAATCTAGAGTTTTACTTTTCCTTCTTTGGCAAAAATGTGGTCGAACTTATTGAGTGTTGGAAAGAAGATGAAGTTGCAGAAAAAAATGCTGCTGGGAAGGGCAAACCACCTACTGAATAGGGACATTTTCTTTCTTTTTTTTTTTTCTTTGAATACCAAATTTGTAATATTTCAAACAAATGCATGCTTATCCTGTTTATTTTTGTAATATTTTGCTTACACATAGGTACAGGCTTTAATTTATGAAGTTTCATGAATTTTTATTTCTGCAAGCAATATTAGTATAAGAATACATAACATAATAATGATAAGAAATATATATAATTTAACCAAGTAGTCAATCACTAAGTGACTGATCAGTACACTGTTGTGATTCAAATCCAAATAACATAAAATGAGTTTTAAGCATTAAGATAGGTTAGATTACTTAATAAAAATAACGGGTATGAATGGTGTGAACTCAATATTATTTTTCAAAAGTTCCATAGCAAAATAGGGTTTATAGCAATATATCATATCAAACTATGGACGTTGTACTTAGTTACTTTTATACTCGAGGAGTGATATCGTGTAATACGACATGCTAAGGCATGAAGCGAGAAGTAAATTCTAACCCATCTAGATAAACGTTTGCATAATCTCTTAGGAAGCATGTAGTATATTACGTAATCTAATCTCACTGCCCCCCGAGTTTTATGGTGTTCGAAGACGGCTATATAACTATAAAGGACGAACCAATTTTAAGAAATAACAAGATGATAAATTGGAGAAATGATATCTTTATTGGTAAATTCAAATGATGAATAACAAGATGTCCCCTAGGCCTTTGAAGCTATACTAAGAATACATGAAGTTTTACTGATAATAACAACGAAGTTGTTCTACATTTCAAGTGTACTTGATCTTTTGTCCTCCAGTGCAAACTAGTTTATACATCCCAGGTCGAATGATGGCATCAATTACATATGGTTCTTCCCAATAAGATCCAAAGACACCAATACCGAGCTCTTTAGTATTAAGGAGAACTTGTCAAAGAACAAGGTCACTAACTTCAAATTGTCTATTTTTGACTTTAGAATTGTAATATCGAGCAGTGCACCATTGGTATGACATAATTGGTAATTGAGACTGCTCGCGCCTTTCTTCCAAAAGATCGAGCTCAATTCTCATCAATGCATTATTCTGATCTTGCTCATAAGTAGATCATCGTAAGGAGATCGTGTAAATTTCAACTAGCACCATTACTTCATATCCACAAGCTAGAGAGAATAGACTCTTTCTAGTAGTAGTTCGTTAAGTAGTGCGATAAGCCTATAATACTTCCGAAAGCATGTTTGGCCAAGCTCTCTTGTGTTCTTCCAATTTCGTATTTAGGTTCTATTTAAGTACCTTATTTATAGCTTCAACCTGACCATTGGCTTATAGATGAACAATGACAGAGAAGGTTTTCTTGATGCCTAAGTTATCACAGAAGTTGTGAAATTCATCGCAGTCGAATTGCTTCTCATTATTAGAAACTATAATGTATGGTATACCATAACGATAGGTTATAGACTTGTAGATAAAATCTATCATCTTCTTTGCAGAAATGGTACATAAATCTTCAGTTTTTGTTCACTTGGTGAAATAATCAACTGCAACTACTGCATACTTCAATCCACCTCAGGCCAATAGGAGCATTCCAATAATATCAATTTCTCATACTACGAATGGCCATAGACTAGTCATCGAAGTAAGAGGAACAAGTGGAGTTCTAGGACTAGTTATAAATCATTGACATTTGTCACACCTCCTGGCAAATTCCATAACATCATTCTTTATAGTAGGCCAAAAGTACCATTGTCTGAGAGTTTTATTCATAAGTGCCTGCCCCCCAGAATGATTTCTACATATTTCCTCATGAATTTCCCTTATAATGTAGTGTGCTTTTTCTTCATCAACACATAATAATAATGGTGAGCTAAAACTTCTTCGATAAAGCTTCCCATCATAGATGACATAGCAAGTTTCCTTTATTTGAAGTCACTTTGTATCTTCTTTGTTCTTGGGAAGGTCACCATTTTGTATATACTTTATTATAGGATCTATCCACGAAGGTTTCTGGTCAACTGGCATGGTGACTTGAGGCTCTACTTTGATACTTGCCTTTGCGAGGAATTTGACGGGGACCACCTTCACCAATTCTGTATCTTTTGTCGAGGCTAATTTGGCCAAAGCATTTGCCTTAGTATTCTTAGTACGAGGAAGCAATTGTATACTATAAGCGGTGAATGTCGAGAGTAATTTCTACACCTCTTATAGATAGGCTAACATATTTCTCCCTCTGGCCTGGTAATCTCTAATGACTTGACAAAAAACCAATTGGGAGTCATTGTATATCTCGATCATCTTGACTTTTATTTCATGTGCGAGCTCGAGCCCAGTTATCAATGCCTCATATTCTACCTCATTATTTGATGCTGGAAATTCAAAGCGAAGTGTACAATGAATATTATGCCCTTTTGAATTGATTAGCATCAAACCTGTACTAGATCCATTCTTATGTGATGATCTATTAATGTAGAGTTTCCACAATTTAGTTAAATCTATCGCAGGTTTCTCAAGTATTTATGTAGGAAGATCAACATCGTAGGTGAACTCTGCAATAAAATCCGTAAGAGCTTGATCTTTAATTGCAGTGCGAGGTCAAAAATTGATATCGAATTGGTCAGTTCGACCGCCGACTTGAGTAATTGTCCTGAAGCTTCAGACTTTCACAAAACCTGCTTTAATAGAAAATTTATAAAAACTTCAATTGAATGTGCATAGAAGTATGGTCAAAGCTTCTTGGATATAATGACAAGTGTTAATGCCATCTTCTCTATCTCCAGATATCTTGTCTCAGCATCAAGGAGTCTTTTGCTCACATAATATATATGTCACTGTATATTCTCTTCTTCTCAAATCATTGCAGCACTCGTCGCATACTTGGAAACAACGAGGTACAAGTATAACTTTTCCCCCGGCTTTGGCTTCGACAAGAAGAGAGGAGAACCTAAGTGTTTCTTCAACTCTTGGAATGCCTATTGTAGTTCTCTATCCACTCAAACTTCTTTAACCCACCAAGCTATACATCTTTGGATTTGTGAGGGGATTGCATATCAATCAGTACTTGTATCTTCTGAGGGTTAGCTTTAATGCCCCGTTGATTGATCATGAATCCTAAGAACTTCCTAGATCTAACTCCAAATACACACTTTTGGGGGTTCAGATTCATTTGATACTTTTAAAGAATCTTGAACATCTCATCAAGGTATTTGACGTGATCTTCTGCTTTCTTCGATTTCACCAACATGTTATCAACGTATACCTCTATTGTCTTGCCGATCTATTTTGCAAATATCATATTGACAAAACATTGATAAGTTGCTCCTGCATTGATGAGTCCGAAGGGCATCTTCTTGTAGCAGTACAATCCTTGGTCAGTGATGAACGAGGTATGCTCTTTTTCTAGCTCATACATAGGGATTTGATTATATCTAGAATACACGTTCATAAAACTTAGCAACTCATATCCTGACATTGCATTTACAAGTTGGTTGATTCTCGGAAGAGGAAAGTTGTCCTTCGGGCATGCTTTGTTGAGATCGGTGAAATCGATGCAAGTTCTCCACTTTTCGTTAGATTTCTTCACCAAAACTGGGTTTGCAAGCCAATTCGGGTAAAAAGACTCTCTAACGAATCCAATTTTGAGCATCTTCATTATCTCTTCTTTCAATCCAACGTAGCATTCCAGATGCACTTCCCTTCTTTTCTACCGTACGAGCTTTTTCGTTGTATCAATATAAAGGTGATGATACATAACATTCGGATGAATCCCCACCATATTTGAATGTTGCTATACGAAGATATCCAAGTTTGATTTCAGAAAAGCAACCAATGCCGCTTGCACGGGTTCTTAAAGCTTCATTCCAACTTCTAACTGTTGGAATAATGTCCTATAAAGCAGTTTATTATTTAGATATTATAAACAATATTTATTGGATTATTTAGTATCTATTTGTTATTAATAAATTACATGTTATGAATTTCTATTTCATTTATGTCCCATTGATATGCATATGATGTGTATGTTTATCTTATACAAACATCTAAAAGATTCCAATACATGAAATGAGTAATAAAGAATTATTCGTATGATGAGTTCATATGTGGGAGACATTATATTCTTTATTTCATTATGTCTACATTAAATTGTTCGCATTCTACATATTGAAGATGAAATACTTTACTATGCCATAGAATGTAGTGTTGTCTATTTAATTAATGAAGTCTCTAATTATCGAAGTAACTTTTTAGATAGAAACACTAGTATGTTATAAGAAAGTTATAACAGCATTGAATAGGACCTAGTGACTTAGAATTTGAGGTTAAGTGCTGTAACTCAAATTTTTAATTTTACTAATCTAGCACTATTGTAGAAGACCTTAATCCTAGTGATTAACAAACTTACTTTTATGTGTTTTGTCTTTTTGAGTTACTAAAGGACTAGTTCCGATTTATGATTCGAACTCCAGTATCTTGGAAGATAAGGTATATGAAATGTGTAGAACGTTTTTTATGATGGACACTATGTATATGATATCACTTTGAGTTTTTTCAAGTACTTCGATAATATAAACCAGGGCCCCGATATTCACTATGTGAATTTGACTGTGTTGGTATAAGCAGATACAAACACCATAGTCAACTATTATCTATTAGATGAAAAATGGCAACTCAAAGGTAAATATGCACTAGAGGGGTAATACGGTAATTTCACCATACTAATACAATATTGCATTGGAGGTATGTCTACATGTATAGTATATGCTAAATGGATCAAACTAATTAATTGTTAATAAGCTTCACAGAAAATAAATGACATTTAGTCCAAGAGTTCAATATTGGGCCTATAGTGGTGTACCCCAATATTAATAGACAAGGCCCAATCATAATTAAACATTAATTATGATAATGGGTATATGGTCTATTAGAACTTGGGCTTTATGGATCTATCTGGTCCCCTGTCTAGCTCAAATTAAAGCCTAATAATTTTTTAATGATCAGCTGAGCCCAACAAGCCCAATAAGCCCATTAGGGTTTACTAATCTCTTTATAGTTAAGAGAAAAATTCTCTAGCAACCAGAAAAAAGTGTTACACGTGAAACACTCCCTTGAGAAGAGAGTGTCACACGCATAACAGAGAGAGAAAGAGCATAGAAAATCGACCACCACTAGGGATTCACTGTCCTTGGTGTTTTTGCCATCCTGGAGAAATCGGTTCGAGGAGATTGTCTTCTTGTTCATCTGTGGATCTCTTTATTGGGAATCAAGAAGGTGACCATCCACCGGATTAATCAAATGGCTTTCGAAAATAGACGGGAAGACGACAAGGTTGTGGAGCGAATTCGGGTATTGTTCTTATCTAGATCAAGAGTTAATTTATATTAGATTACGATCTGAAACATTTTATAAAAGGAAAAATTTTAAACGACTAATTCCGCTGCGTTTCTTGATTTTACAAAACTATGGTGTTCTTGAAAATGATTTTATAAAAATATTTTCTGGAAACTTATTCCAGCTAACAACAACACTAACACCTTTGAAAACCCGTTGATTGACAAATCTTCCAAATCTTTTGCGGGTCCAGTTTTAATCTGTCCACCAATCGCTCAAGAGTCGAGGTCTTCAATTGATATTTCACTTGACATTTCTTCCTATAGCTGGAATATCATTGTGAAAATGTGTTATCTCTTTTGTTACGTGCTTCAAAGAATTGTTACAAAAAGATCGTGCATCATATTGGTTACCTCGCACTTCACCTACTCCATGTTGAGTAAGGAACTTCATAGTAAGATGATAAATTAATGTGATAGCTTGAAGTTCCCTTAGAGTTGGTCTTCCCAGTACGACATTGAATGCTAAGGGGTAATCTACCACTAAAAATTGAGTCTTTACAGTTGAAACTCTAGGATAGGTTCTAATATTCACTATTAACTCGATCATACCCCTTGGCATTATGCTATCACCAGTGAATCCATAGAGTGGGCTGACAACAAGTTTTAAGTTACTATCACTCAACCCCATCTTTTTAAATGCATCATAGTATAAGATGTCGACAACACTCCTATTATCGACTAATACTCGCCATAGTTGTGTGCTCTTATAGTTGATCTTAATGACAAGTACATCATTATGGGGGTAATGGACCTTCTTCACATCCTGCTCTGTGAAGGTAATATCCATATCTAATACCCGTCGAAGCTTCTATGGTTATTGTTAGAAGTGTATTGTATTAGTCAATGGTAGTTGTCGAGCTTCTTGTGCATACCTATCCTGTGCCTTCTTCGAGTCTCCACTAACATGGGGATCTTCAAAGATAGTTTGTACTTTGCATTGAATTTCTAGAGGTTGTTGTTGATTTTTTTTTTCTCCTTTCATTGTTCTGCCAGATATACTATCGCAGCCACCCTTCTCTTATTAATCTTTCAATCTCATCTTTCACGACATAGCAGTTATTGGTATCGTATCCAATATCATTGTGAAATCGACAATTCTTATTGGGATCACATCTTGCTCTATCCCGTTTTATTGGCTCTGGCTAACGATATCGCTCTTGCTGATTTGTGACTGCATAAATATAATCTATGGGTGCACTCATCTCGGTATAATTGTTAATTCTCAGAGGAGATCTTAGAATCTCTTGTTTTTCCTGCTCGGATTGCTATTCAGTCGGCTGCTCATTCTTCCTTTTCTTTGACTTCTTATTGTTGCTATTAGTTATGGTTGTATCCTTGGTCGTATCTTTTCCTCCTTCTTTCTTCATTATATGAAGATTTTCGTGTGAAGATTCTACTTTGAGATGTCGACCAACTCTTCGATAAAAGTCTTCAAAAGTCTTACATTCTCACTCTAATAACTCCTCCCTGAGTTTAGTCTCTGTTCGCACTCTGGCCATCATTAGAGTTAAGACTCCTCCTTTAGGTGGGTTGTTATCGTTAGCCAGCTCTAAGGTAAAGTAATTAAGGTAAGATCATAGAGTCTCCTATAGACCTTGTCTAATAGCAGACAGACTGATTAATGGGACAATAATTTGAAACTGCTGCTAGAACGAGATTGAACCAAGCTGAAGTCCTTAGAACCACTTCTTCACTGTACCTATAAGGGTTATAGTAAAACACTTGTATCGTGTGAGGTCATCGACTCGGTGAAGCTCCATCAGATCACTGAAGTGATCCATATAGTTTTATGGATTAGTTTTCCCATCAAAGGTATTTATAGTGGGTAGTTTGAATCCAACAGATAATGCAGTAGCTCGAACTTCCTCGCTGAATGGCGATTGACGAAATCTATCTATGAGTTTATCGTCCTATCTAGCAAGTATATCTAATATGATCCTCAAATTATGAACATCAATATGAGAAGGAAGCGCATTACCTCTTGTTGGTGGTAAGGGTGACATTTGATCATCATTATCACGATGTAAGGCAAGTTGATTAGGCAAGTTCTGCGGTAACCTTTGTGAAGACTCAACTGAAATAGTTCGACGAGATGAAGTTTGATCATTATGATGCGATATGGATCGCTCATAACTACCTCTCTGATGCCATTGTTCTAGGTGTTGTCTCTAGTCTGCAGAATTTTGCCTCGGCTCCCTATTTATCCTTTCAAAAACACACATCGATTGATGATTTTGCTCGTAGCTCAGATGATCATGGTTGATAGTAGCTCTTCGAAATAGTTGTCCACAATCACGATCTATGCACGAACTTCCGATACCAGACTCTTGTGGTAAGTCTGCGACTTTACCTTTTCCCTTAGAGGTGCGATCTGCATGACGCTCCTGCTTGGTTTTGGATTGGTCCCAATTTCTTGTCTCTTGGATCTGAATTCCTCTTTTAGGTTGTCGAGTAGGATATCTCTAGGATGTTCGTGCTGTGGTGGAGTCACTATCTGTCCTTCAACAAGTCAATGTAGAGAATCATTAATCTGGTTGGTGATTTGCTGACAGTTCGCAAGAGTATCCTCTATGCAATCTCATCTCTGAAAAATATTCTCTGGTGCGGTTACAACATGTTGATCCTGAGCAGAATCAACCAATGCAATAGCAGTGCTTTGTGGTTAATTTTAGCTAACTCTTGTGTTCTTGGTGGTATTTCTGGAGTTTGTCATTGTTGAATGGTCAAGAATGACAAAACTTATTGCTAGAATAGCCTTTCTTCTAGCGCCAATTATTGATGGAGATTTTGTCAACAAAGAATTTAGGAAATTATAAGATGTGGCTTGTGTGTGAAAAAAATTGATAAAGTAAAGCAAATAAGGAGACAAGAATTTTATAGTAGTTCAACCCCAAAAAAGATAAGCATACATCCACTATTCTTCACTAAATTCTAGAGAATTATAATTGTTTCTTTAAGTCTCAAGGTAAGAGCAAAAAGAATTTATAGAATATAATGGAGTGATTGTGAGATAGTTGTGTTGTGATTAATAATAAGACTGGGCTCCTTTTATATAGGTAAGGGTGACTCAATATTTCTAAATTATGAAAACATGTAAGTACATAATCATAAAATATAATTTTAGGTAATAATACAAAATTGAGTAATAACTTCAAATAAAATGGTTTGCTTGTACTCCATTCCAAAACTTATTTCCCTTTATTGTAGATTACCCGTTTAAAGAAACTTAATCTAATTTTCTTTTATGTTAGTCTCACATTATTCATCCAGAGGAGATCACACTTCGATTATAAAAATACACATGTGAGTTAACACATTTAACTCGGTTGTTGACTTTCTTATCCTGGCATTGACTAATGATGTAGACTTAAATTCGCACAACATTATACTATCTGATGTAGTGATATCTAACATAACAAATCATTTTGCTAAAAAATAAATAGTTTTATAGCAAAATGGTCAAGTTTACCAGTTTCAAATATATTTAAATTAGGTTTATTATAACATAAATAAGATATACATGGTATAAGAACTAACATACATTATTATAAAACCAATTACATACATTTCATATACGAAGTGTAAAAAATTGACCATCTCCGTCATTTTTCTAAAAAAATGAATGGGTAACAATCAAAATGAATCGTAAAAAATGAGTCATTTATTAACAAGTACTACAAATTACAAAATAATTGTACTTCAAAATGGACTCTTCGTTCATGGATAGCAGTTCTAATAAACAGTCTTAATTTTTTTGCAATGAACTAATTTTGTTTAAAAAAAAAGAAACTTCCAAAAGCCGGTTTGAATCTTGGACCGCCCTCCAAAACTGCCACTCAGCCTATTTACATATCGGTAGTCGTGTTAATGCAAAAGGAACATGATTATGAGAAATTTGGGCCAAAATGACTTTTTAAGGACTATTTTTTAAAATAAAACTTTTAGAAGTGGCAGATCATAAAATTTAACGCTTTTCTAGATCCAACAACTGGTCACTATCATAACGACTACTCGTTGTTATTTATATTGCGACACTCCTAAAAGGTTAGTTTAGCCGAAAGCACTACTAGTTAGGTCCATTTCCCGGTGTTCATAGGCCTAAAGCCCATCTAAAGTAAAAAAGAAACGGGCCTGGTTGCTCAGTCAGAGCCCAAATTTCTGGGTTCTCGGGCAGACTTGGACCGCGAGGCCATTCCGTATTCGTGGACTCGCAGATCATTAGCGGCTTTTGGCGCGCCACAGTAGTCAAGTCAGTCGANGTCGGGCAGAAGAAGACAATCACAGTTGAATAAAGAGAGCGTGGTGTGGGGTCAGAAAAAGGGTCGCAGAGTCAACCATGGCTTCTGGAAACCTAGGTTGCGTGATCGTGGCCGTCGATGGCAGCGAAGAGAGCATGGACGCCTTGAGATGGGCCCTCGACAATCTCAAGCTCCGATTCCCTGACTCCGCCACGGCCACCGCCGCCGGTTCCTTCGTCGTTCTTCACGTCCAATCCCCACCGACCATCGCCGCCGGCCTCAGTCCCGGTGCCATCCCCTTTGGTGGCCCCAGTTAAGCCCAAGCCCTACCCTATCGCTATTGCGGTTTCAAGTTTTTTTTTTTTTTTTTTTTTTAAATTATATATTATTATTATTTTAATTTTCAGGCGATTTAGAGGTGCCGGCGATCACTGCCGCGATCGAGGCGCACCAGAGGCGAATCACAGAGGCCGTATTAGAACACGCTCTCAAGATTTGCTCCGAAAAGAACGTTAGGAATTTTTATGGATTTTCTTTAATATATATTTTGATGTTTTGATATTTTGGGGAAGAATATTGGTATCTAAATTTTTGAATAGCAGGTGAATGTGAAAACGGAAGTTGTTATTGGGGACCCAAAAGAGAAAATTTGTGAAGCTGTTGATAAATTGACGGCTGATTTGCTTGTAATGGGCTCTCGTGCTTTTGGTCCCATTAAAAGGTGAAATATTTTACTCCTAGTTAGATAGTAATACTAGCTTTGAGTTGGGTATGATTCATATATGCTAAGATATTGTATTGACTTGTATGTTTATAGGATGTTCTTGGGGAGTGTAAGCAACTATTGCACCAATCATGCCCAAAGCCCAGTTATCATTGTCAAAGCCAAAGGCACTGCTTGATAGCCAACAAATGGTATGCATATATCAATTCGCCAAAGTTTTTGAGTTCCATTTTGCATTTTAATTGCCCAATGCTCTTTGTTTCTCTATGAGATTGAGAATTATAGTTTTTTCTAAAGTAGATCTTTTATTTTTCTTTTCATTCAAGCTACCATTTAGGATTATGCTATGCAATTTTGCTCTGTCCATCAAAAACTAGTATAAGATACATTAATTTCAGCAAAAAATAGTATAGGATACATTAAGGTTATGTGTTGTTCTAAGTACTTTGTTTTTAGGTTTGTACCATTGTGGGGCATGATTATTGAAAATGGACAAAAACGACACCACTCCAAAAGCTTTAGAGCAACTTTCTGTCTTTTTCCTTGTCTAATACCTTTCAACTTTTTACCCTACTTTTGTAATGTGTTCTCCACCATTACCAGGTATAAGTTACCTTGTAACAAGCTTTTGAAGTAAAAAGAGAGAGTAAAAAGGGTTACCTGCTAACAAACTATATTCCATTCCCATCGCTCTGCTATCTAGATGAGTTGGACTGTGGAGTATCTCCATTGTTGACTAGGCATCTACGAATTTAAAGTTTCTAGTTTAGAGAGCATCTCTGTTTCTTTTTATTATATTCCTAAAACTCAGATGCAGATTTGGAGTATAATAATTAGGATATGGTATATTCCTCAACCTCTTGGATAAATAATTTTCTTTTAGAGAAAATGCTAGACAGTGAAGGGTTACTGGTGATTTATTTTAGTGAATTAATTTTAAGATGGTAATGAACATAATTATAATATATATTTTCTTATTTCTTTACCTACGGAAAACAGGGTGACAAGCCCCTTACGGGGCTTGCAGCATGTAAGGCTACTCTACATTCATTGCAGTTTGTGAGACCACTCCATAGTCTATGGTATACATCAGATATATGCATGCACTCATTTGTGTACTTACAGCGTACATATACACGAGTTGATACCCTATACAGATAGATGCAACATATGTGTGTGCACTTTTGATCACTTATTTTCTTTTTTAACTCGTTGGTGTAGCATAGCTTGGGTGCACACTCCAGATGGAGTTGGTTTGTAATGCTTGACCGTACGCTGTTTGTTGATTATGGAGTTTTTGCTTTCGAAGGATGCTTCTTGACCAGTTCGAATTGGTTATGACTTTCTCATATTATTCGAGGAGAGTTTTTGGATGTTTGGATTGAGACATTTGTGTAAGGTTTTTTTCCCCTACCCCTTGTTGGTGTTGTAAATGGATGTTGTACCATGTGATAATAATATCATAATGTACATTTATTTAATTGTTTCAGAACTTTTGGCTGGTGATGTGTAGTTCCTATTGGTGGCTTTTTAAACTTCAACCTTTCATTAGTTTCTACCACCATTGTTCTTTCTTTTCTCTTTTCGTCGTTTTTGGGCTGATACCCTTTTCTGAATTCAAGCACTATTAGTATTTGATAGGTTATGGCTCGGACACAATGACTATAGATCATTGAATTTGCTCCTGTTTTCCGCCAGAAAAACCGTACCACACAAGTATACATTGATTCATCGTCGCCTTGGTTATTTTGCTTTTAGTTCTACTTAAGCTGATCGAAGAATAATTGATGGCATCAAGACTGAGAACTCGAAACTATGAGTCTGCTTTTTCATGGTAGGCTCGTACCGGCTGTTTTACTTTCATTTAATACAGTCTCATCATACAAGGATATACCACCTACCGAAAAATGAAAATTGAAATTGGTCAATCAATAATGAGAGAAATGCATTGGGTTTGTTTATTTCTTGTGCTCAGCTGCAGAAGAGGACGATTTGATTTCTGTGAAAGCAATTAAAGAATGAAATCCCGTGAGTTTGGTGGGCGCTCCCTTTAAAAATCATTGAGAAGATAGGTTCTGAAGTGTGTTCTCTTTTGTTGTCATTTTATCAAAGTTCTTGTCTTTTTTCGTAATGCAAATTGCAAATACAACATTTCTTTGGATCTACGTGACTAAGTTCTTGTCTTTTTTCGTAATGCAAATTGCAAATACAACATTTCTTTGGATCTACGTGACTTCTGCTTTGTTTCATATAAGTTCAAACTTCCCGCTGTCCTCCACCAGCTTCCTCGGGAAAATGGGATCAAAATATTGAGCTACTGGTTTGGCATATAAAAATAGTACTCAGGGCTGGACCAGAACATGTGATCTGCGGATCACATAACCAAAATGTCAAATGTCCAGCACTTGACACGGAAGTAGAAGTATCAGAATTTATTCTTTAGAGACAGATTCTCATTCTAGGACCGTTTTTTCTCTTTAATATTTTTGCTTTTACGTAGTTTTTGTGTAAAAAGCCAAAAGTATTAGTTTGAATATACTTTTATGTTCATGGAACATTACTCAAGTACTTATAATTTTTCATGAGTTAGGTTGATAGAGTACCACTTAAATGTTTATGATCTTTCTAAAGCATATTTAATGTGGGACCTGAGGTATTTTGGGAATCTTGTCAAATGAGATTAAGGGTGTTACATTCTCCCACCATTAAGTATTTAGCGTCTTCATTACGGGGTCCACATTGGAAAGATCCCAATGTGGGACGATAATACTCATGATCTTCCCATAGCATACTCGATATGAGATTTAGGGCATTACAATAGCATACTCAATGTGAAATTTAGGGCGTTACAATCTCCCATATTCAATAACTTACATATAACTCCTATAGGCAGAGTTCACATTCACCATGATATATTCAATAGCTCACATATAATCCTTATGGTCAGGGTTCACATTCACCACGATTCCGCCTCATGATTGCCTTCCAAGATCCACATATGTATAGACTGGGTCGTCTCTAATACCAAATATAACACCACTAGGCATCATCCAAAAGTGCTAGTTTGAGAATACTTTTTAGCTCATAAATCACCACTTAAATATTCGTGATCTTTCCAGAGCAGACCTGATATGAGACTTAGGACGTTATATTTATAATCAAAATTTACACCTAAGTAGAAAAGTAGAAAATATCCTTTTTGAACCAAAATACCCTCAATGTATTGAAAGAAAGTAAAAAATTATTGAAAATTATTAGACATTTGAGTACTTTTAAGTTTTATGTTTAACGTGGTTTATAGCGAGCATTAAAAGGGAAAATTTTGGAACTTTAGGCTATTATTAAGAAAATATAATAGATTTTAAATTTCAACTCTTGTGACCTTTGAACATTTAAAAGAGCATGGTATAAGCAAGGACAACAAAAATTTTCGTAGGAGTACATACATTATTATACATAATAAGAAATAGTTCTAGTCTCTAAGATAATGAGATATATTCTTTTGCCAAGTTTTTTGTTACTATTATATCTAGGTTCTGATCTGGGTGCATCACGATTCACGGATGACTGACTCACAGTGGGCCCTGACAATGAGGAAGAAAGTCCTTATAATCCCGTGACCGACCGAATCTCGTGGTCGGCCCAAGAAAAGACGAAATACTCACTGCTGTCTTTATATACTCTCCACGAAGTGTTCAAACTCGAATGGTGCATCTTATTCTTCTAATTCTTAATTCTTATCCTCCTTGTTGTTGTCAAATTACCATTGAATTATCCTGAAATTACAACCATGACACTATCTTAGTGTGTCTTGAGTAACAAAACTCTATGAACGAATGTAGTTCAGTACCAAGATGAAAATTCAAGTTTAGCGATTAATCGCTTACCACTACTTTTAGACCTTCCCATAACAGTATTACTAAGTAGATTTTGGAACATTAGAGTTTCTTCATTTCTGTTTTGAGCACTCTAAGTTAAAATTGATCACTTGTCCTTGACTCCTTCTACTCTAATCATGGCTGAAAATAGGCTTAATCATTTGTCATTTAGCCACAGTATTCCCCCCCCAACTTTCCCATTTCTTTATTACGTACCGCATCACGTGTTTGCTCTTCTTAACTTCGCTTTTATTAATTAATTACACCCTAAAATGTCATTCCAAAGATCTCACTTGGACAAATCAATAAACAACGCTAAAAAGGGTATTCATGTAATTCTATCCTAAGCTCCAATTCTCTTCACATATAAAGGTCTCCTCATCTCCCTCCATGCACATTGGCACGTAAGATAACAGACATCATCATGAGGAACTTGAAAATGGCCACTTCTTTCTCCATCTTCTCCTTATTCTTCTGCGCTTTTTTTCTCTCTTCCAATAGAGCTTTTGATCCTTGTGCCTCTCAATCGGACGGCTCAGATCTCTCCGTCATACCCATATACAGCAAATGCTCTCCTTTCAACCCACCAAAGGCCGACTCCATAGTCAACACTGTCATCAACATGGCCTCAAAAGACCCACAACGGCTCAAATACTTGTCGAGCCTGGCGGCCCAAAAGACCACCTCGGCCCCAATCGCTTCGGGCCAGCAGATCCTCCACATTGGCAACTACGTCGTTCGGACCAAGATAGGTACCCCGGGCCAGCTTCTATTCATGGTCCTGGACACTAGTAACGATGCAGCTTGGGCCCCATGCTCGGGCTGCACCGGCTGCTCATCCACCACTTTCTCTCCAAACTCGTCCACTACTTTCAGCCCATTGGACTGCTCCTTGGCCCAATGCGCTCAGGTCCGTGGGCTTTCTTGCCCGGATACCGGAGCCTCCCCGTGCCTCTTCAACCAATCCTACGGTGGAGATTCGTCCTTCTCCGCCACCTTGGCCCATGATTCCCTCCGTCTAGCCACCGACGTTATCCCGAATTTCGCATTCGGATGCATCAACGCCGTCTCTGGAGGTTCCGTCCCGCCACAAGGCTTATTGGGCTTGGGCCGCGGGCCCATGTCATTTCTCTCCCAATCGGGGTCACTCTACTCGGGAGTGTTCTCCTACTGCTTGCCCAGCTTCAAGTCGTACTACTTCTCCGGGTCCCTAAAACTCGGCCCATCGGGTCAACCCAAGAACATTCGGACTACCCCACTGCTCCGAAACCCGCACCGACCATCCCTCTACTACGTCAACCTCACCGGAGTCAGCGTGGGTCGGGTCTTGGTCCCCATCGCCCCGGAACACCTCGCCTTCGACCCGAAAACTGGAGCCGGAACCGTAATAGACTCGGGTACGGTCATAACCCGGTTCGTCGAGCCCGTTTACGCGGCGATCCGGGACGAGTTCAGGAAACAGGTGAAGGGCCCGTTCTCGACGCTGGGAGCGTTTGACACGTGCTTTGAGGCGACAAATGAGGACGTGGCACCGGCGATAACGCTGCATTTGACTGGGCTGGACCTGAAGCTGCCATTGGAGAACAGCTTGATCCACAGCAGCGCCGGGACGGTGGCGTGCCTGGCGATGGCGCCGGCGCCGGCGAACGTGAACTCAGTGCTGAATGTCATCGCCAATTTGCAGCAGCAGAATCTCAGGATCTTGTTCGACATCGCCAATTCTCGCTTGGGCATTGCCCGTGAGCTTTGTAATTAGTATCATTAAGTAGTCTCCCTGGTCTCGTTTGTCCCTAGCTAGCTAGCTACGTGTTTTTTTTTTTTTTTTTTTTTTTTTTTTCCTGAAAGATCTAATAAATTCTGTCGTAAAGCGATCGAAACAGGTGATCCCCAAAAAAAGTGGAAAAAAAAAGGTTAAGAATGGTAAAAAGATAAAATTGTGCGTGTAAAATGAATGTGATTGTGGCAATTAATTAAGTTGGGTCATTTGATTGTATTGGACAACCACATTGATCTTTCTAGTGAATTTTCATATTAATTGTAGAGACACATTTTGAGTCTTGGAACTCTTTTTTCTTCTTCTTCTCTTAGCTTTTTCTATCTCTTGTTGAAGAGCTAACAATGGGAAATGTTGATGATCCTAAATTTTGTGTCAGGACTTGGAGGTAAATTTTTTAAGTAGGATAAAATGTTCGAAGTCGAAATTGCAACTTTCTACGCAAAGTTAAGAGACTGGTTTATCTGAATTCTGAATGTAGTGTATGACACGTGAGCAGAAATATTGCATAGTTATCCACTTTTACTTACTCATAGGGAAATATATTAGTGGACTTTTTTAAGGGAACTATAATTAGTGGAAAGTCGACCCTAGTTACCTAAAATCGGCGTAGAAGTTATAGCGTCTTTCATAACCATGCATGACGCTACTAATCTTTAATTTATTTCAAAAGATATCATATAATATTAAAAGTTGTCGATAAGAATTCTTCTAACTTCTTCCATATCCTGCTTCTCTTCACAAATTTTCCTTAATTCAATAGTACATGGAGCAAACAGTTTCATGGAAAAATAAACACACACAAATGAATCAAATGCATGGACTTGATATATAAGAGCTCGATACCACAAAATTAACACACCTATTGAAATAAGAAAATCCAAAATTGAATTGAGTCATCAATTAGCTGGCCATCTGAATCATCCTCTACCATTCTAAACGATAGTATCCCAATTCAAGAAATGAAAAATTACTGCTATATTTTCTGACATATAACAACCAGAAAAGTAAACCCCCTCCAGCTCCCAAAAATTGCAACCCTCCAGTACAGAACTCCCTAAACAATATTCATCACAATATTATTTATATAATCATCATTCCTTTCAATATCTCCAACTAATTAAACGGTTTTTCTTTCACAGGAACTCTCATATATAAAAACTCAATATATATATATATATATATATATATATATATATATATATGGTTGCCAATCCAATAGGTATTTTTTTTCTTTACCTATAGGTAGGTATTTTTTTTTTAGCCGTTGGATCATCGTCTAATAGTGATCCAATGGCTATAACGAAGTGCATGAAAAGACGTGCATCATTAATGTTCTTTCTCTCTCTTACTTTTTACAATAAAAAAATATGCATACTAAATTTTCATTGGCCAAATCAATACCTATGTATAGGTAAAAAAAAAAAATACCTACTGAATTGATGCCCTATATATATATATATTTAAAAAGAAAAACTTGTAGTGCTTGTCTTATGTGTATATAATATATATATATATATATATAGGTTGTCAATCCAATAGGTATTTTTTTTTTACCTATGGGTAGGTATTTTTTTTTTAGCCGTTGGATCACCATCTAATGGTGATCCAATGGCTATAATGAAGTACATGAAAAGACGTGCATCATTAATGCTCTTTCTCTCTCTTACTCTTTACAATAAAAAAATATGTATGCTAAATTTTCATTGGCCAAATTGATACCTATGCATATATAAAAAAAAAAATACCTACTGGATTGGTGCCTATATATATATATACATATATTAACCTCACCACTGGTGCACCTCAACGCCTTCATCCCTAAGCCGTCCGTACAAGGCCAAGCACTCCCAATAAGCCCACCTCCGGTGCCCCATATTCGGGGTCTTTCGGTCTAGTTGATTCTTATTGGGCTTGCAGTCCAAGAAAAGCTCGTCCACCAACTGAATCGCCTTGCTACTCTTCACCATAATCTCCTCGACCGCGTCGGCCTCCGCCTTCATCACCACGTACTCCTCCTCCCTCACGTTCTCCTCCAACCACTCCGAGATCCCATATCCTCTGATGACGTCGTATCGATCCTGTACATCTTGAACTCCTTGTCCCTCCTCGGGTAATTCTCCGCGAACCACCGAACCGACCCGACTCCACCCACCAGCCCGATGTTGATGAACATGCGCCGCTGGTAGCTCTCCAGCGAGTTGCCCATTAGATCCAGCAAGAACCTCGTTCGTTTTGAATACTGCCTCAATCTCCCCGATGCGGCACACGGTGGCTCCAGCATGTTAGAAATAAACCTTTTTTTGTGATCTATTGAGTCATAGTTTAGTTATTTAGGCTTGTGTTGTAAGTTAGACTTGTTTTGGTACGTATGTCTAATAGCCCATAATTTAATATCTAAGTTTCTAGAGTATTCTTGTATTTGCTAGATTACTCTTGTATTTTGTATAATTAATTAGGTGGTGGAGGTTATATGGAGCATCTAGAATCATCCTTAGAGAAGTATAAATAGGGTGATCCTCCCCCCATTTTGTATCAAGAAAAAGAGAATAATTCAAGTAGTAATACAAGTTCTTCTCTTCCACCAAAATTCTCTATAATTTCTTCCTTAGCTTTTCTAGCCTTAAAAATCTCCTATTTCCAACAAAGTAGTATCAAAGCAAGGTTGTGAGTTCTCTTGAAATTCTAAGTATGCTCTGTGGTCGCAGCTTTGACTAATCTTCTACATCAGAAAAGAATTCTTGAGATTGAGAGTATTAGCCATTTGTTCTAAACATACTACTATTACATATCAAATCGAAAAGATCGATGAGACGAACACGCTGTCACAAGAATCAGCCCAATCGAAGTCCGAACGAATTTGAACGAGTCGTCGGAAATTTGCTGCTACAAATAGAGTCAACTCACTGAGTTGAGCCGAGTCAGAACTGTTTGACCAAGCTGAGCCGTTGACCAAGCCATCTGAGCTGTTTGACTGCAAAGTTGACTAAGCCATCAGAGCCATTGACTGGATCGTTGACCAACCTGTTGATTGGCATTGACCGTTGACTGAGTGTTGACTTTGACCATTGACTTTGACACAAGTCGATATACAAGTCAATTTTAAGGTTTTTTGACGTTCTGAATCTATCTATGTAGTCGAAATTTCCAAAAGTTCTCTTTGTTAAGAGTTATGGCTACCAATAGTTTAGCATCTCTTCAAGTTCCACCATTTCAAGGCAGCAACTTTGATAATTGGACTATCAAAATGAAAGTCCTCCTTGAAGCACATGATATTTGGGAAGTAGTAGAGAAAGGCTACGAAGAGCCAAGAGATAAGGTAACACTATTTTTAACACAGAATGATAGTTTAAAAGATTTAAGAAAGAGACAAAAAAGCTATCTTCCTCATCTACCAAGCCTCAAATGACGACGAGTTTGAGAAAATCTCAAGTAGAACCTCCGCTAAGGAAGTATGAGAGAAACTTCACATTTCATACAAGGGAGAAGAAAATGTCAAAAAGGTCCTCCTTCAAACTCTAAGAGGAGAGTATGATTTATTACACATGATAGAGACTGAGTCAGTTTCTGACTACTTTTCTAGAATTCTAACCATTTTCCAATCAAATAAAGAGAAATGGTGAGAAACTAGAAAATGTTACGATCATGGAAAAGATTCTTCGATCGTTAGATCCGAAATTCGAGAATATTGTTACTATCATTGAAGAAACTAAAGCCTTAGGAGCCATGACGATAGAACAACTTTTGGGTTCCTTGCAAACTCATGAAGAAAAGAAAAAGAAGATGCAAAATTTCAATGAGTAGTTTCTTAAGACTCAACTCCAAGAGAAAGAAGAAGATTCCGGCAATGGAAGAGGACGTGGAAGAGGCCGTGGCCAAGGAAGAGGTCGTGAATGTGGAAGAGGAGGAAGAGGATGCTTCAACAACAATTATGAAAATGAAGATAGACGAGAAAGTTTGACAAGAGGTCGTGGAAGAGGCAACCCACGGCATTGGCATGACAAGTCCCAAATCAAGTGTCACAACTGTCAGAGATATGATCATTATGCTTCCGAATGTAGAGCTCCAAAAAAGGTGCAAGAAAGAGCCAACTATACCGAAGATAAAAGACAAGAGGAAGATGTGTTGTTGTTAGCATACAAGGAGATCAATGGGTATCAAGAAAATATATGGTATCTTGACAGTGGAGCAAGCAATCATATGTGTGGAAGAAGAGATATATTCGTAGAGCTTGACGAGTCGGTGATTGGGAATATTTCATTTCGAGATGATTCCAAAACAACAGTAAAGGGCAAAGGTAAAATTCTCATATGCTTAAGAAATAGAAAACATCAGTTTATTCCAAACATTTATTACATGTCTAACATGAAGAGTCTTGAGTTTTGGCCAACTCTTAGAGAAAAACTATGATATTCACATAAAAGAAAATAGTATTTCTTTAAGAGACAATAGAAACAAGTTAATCACCAAAGTGCCAATGACAAGAAATAGAATGTTTTTCTTGCACATTCAAAATGACGTAGCAAAATATCTAAAGGCTTGCTATAAAGATTCATCATGGCTTTGTCACCTAAGGTTTGGACATCTCAATTTTGGCGGCTTAGAATTACTAGCAAAGAAGGAGACAGTTTGAGGTCTACCCTTTATCAGTCACCCCAACCAATTATATGAAGGATGCTTATTGGAAAAGCAATTCAGAAGAAGCTTTCCAAGAGAATCGAGTTCCCGAGCCTATAAACCGCTTGAGCTCATATATACCGACGTGTGTGGTCCAATAAGACCAAGCTCTCTTGGTAAGAGTAACTACTTTCTCCTCTTTATTGATGATTTTTCAAGAAAGACCTGGATATATTTCTTGAAGGAGAAATTAAAAGTGTTCAAAAAATTCAAGAAGTTCAAGGTACTTGTTGAAAAGGAAAGTGGTCGAAGTATCAAGGAAATGAGATCTGATAGAGGAGGAGAATTCACATCCCACGAGTTTCAGAAGTATTGTGAAGACAACAGCATCCGCCGTCCTTTAACAGTACCAAGATCTCTCTAACAGAATGGTGTCACAGAAAGGGAGAATAGAACAATCTTAGACATAGACAGAAGCATGCTCAAGAGCAAAGGAATGCCAAAGGAGATTTGGGCTGATGCTGTAGCTTATGCAGTTTACCTGTCAAATTGCTCTCCAACAAAAAACGTATGGGGAAAGACGCCACAAGAAGCTTGGAGCAGAAAAAAGCCTGAGTATAGGTATGCGTTGTACATCAAAGTAAAAGATGGAGATATCTTGATCGTATGCCTCTATGTCGATGATATGAAATTCACGGGGAGTAATCCATCCATGTTCGAAGAGTTTAAGAAAGCAATGACAAAGGAGTTCGAGATGACTGATATTGGACTCATGTGTTATTATCTTGGTATAGAAGTGAAGCAAGAAGAAGATGAAATTTTCATTTAATAAGAAGGCTATGCCAAGGAGATCATCAAGAAGTTCAAGATGAATGATTGCAAGGTTGTCAATACACCGATCGAATGTGGAGTCAAGCTATCAAAGTATGATGAAGGAGAAAGAGTAGATCTAACACTCTACAAGAGCTTAGTTGGAAGTTTACGCTACCTAACTTACACAAGACCTGATATTCTCTATGCTATGAGCCTGGTCAGTCGTTAAATCGAATCTCCAACAACTACTCAATTGAAAGTTGCCAAAAGAATCCTTCGATATATTAAAGGTACAACTAACTTTGGCTTACGATATTTATCATCTAATAACTATAATCTTGTGGGTTATAGTGACAGTGATTGGAGTGGAGACTTAGATGATCGAAAAAGTACAAGTGGTTTTATATTTTTTATCGGAGATACTGCTTTCACATGAATGTCTAAGAAGCAACCAATCATCACAATTTCAAGTTATGAAGCAGAGTATATTACAGTTACATCATGTGTCTGTCATACGATTTGGCTAAGAAAGTTGTTAAGGAAACTATGCATTCCGCAGAATGAACCTACTGAGATCTATATTGACAATAAATCAGCAATTGCTTTAACAAAGAATCCCATCTTCCATGATAGAAGCAAGCACATTGATATCCGTTACCATTATATAAGAGAATGTGTTGTAAGAAAGGATGTGCAACTGAAGTATGTGAAGACTCAAGACCAAGTGGCAGATATTTTCACCAAACCACTCAAGCATGAAGATTTTCTTAAGTTAAGAAATTTACTAGGTGTCACAAATCAAGTTTAAAGGGTGTTAGAAATAAACCTTTTTTTGTGACCCATTAGGCCGTAATTTAGTTATTTGGGCTTGTGTTGTGAGTTGAGCTTGTTTTGGTATGTGTGTCTAATAATTCATAGTTTAATATCCAAGTTTCTAGAGTATTCTTGTATTTGCTAGATTACTCTTGTATTTTGTATAATTAATTAGGTGGTGAGGTTATATGGAGCATCTAGAATTATCATTGGAATAGTATAAATAGAGTGCTCCTCCCCCTATTTTGTATCAAGAAAAAAGAAACAATTCAAGTAGTAATACAAGTTCTTCTCTTCCATCAAAATTCTCTCTAGTTTCTTCTTTAGTCTTTTTAGTATTAAAAATCTCCTATTTCCAACACAGTAGTACGTGCTTGAGCTTCTCCAGTGCCGCCTTCTTCGTGGCTTGTTCATCGGCGCCGAAGCCGAGGAGCCGCCGTCTCCCATCCGACATGTGGCCGGTTTTCCTCATCGCCACGTGGGTCGTGGTCGAGTTGGACTCTTTGTTGAATCGCCTTAGGTAGACAATTTCGTAATTGGACGGTTTCTGAGTCATGTAATGATGTTCCTCTTCTTTGAGCTGGAACGCGACGACGCCGTTGAGTCTAATTTTACGTTCCATGAATTGGGAAGTTGGGGACGAAGGCGAAGCCCAAGGAGTCGTCTGGAATTGAACTTTGTCGTTTGGCGTATTCCTTGGTGGAAACGGCTTCGATTTTGTTGTCGTTTATGATCTGAGAAAGCGCATTAGCGTCGTTCGCATCAGCAGCGCTCATTACAAACATGGCTTTCTGATTGGCTTTGATCAGTCCTTCGTTGGTCAAATCCCGGAATAGGAAAGTCAAAGCTTTGACGTTGACTTATTGACTGGAGCCAACACCATCTAATATCGACGATGGCAATCTCATAAATAAATTCGAGCCAGTTCCAAACGAGACCATGGCTAGCAATATAGTCAAAAACATAAAACGAGCAAGAAGCTTGTAAGCCCTGGAATACTTTGGTTGCTTTGGGCCGTACAACCCGATCAAGCCAGCCCCAAAGGACGACTTGTTATAATAGTTCTTGAAATATTTACGGTAGTTAACACCGCGTTTGGTTCGAAAACTTCGAACCAGTCCGATGGCCATGGTAATAATATTTTTATGGTGTGTATGTATATATATCAAAAATCGAACGCACAAAGGTAATTAATTTTCTGGGTAGGTAAAATAAATAGTGTGACAGAAAAAGAAAAAGGTTAAAATAATTTAAGTATGATTCAATGACTAAAAAATTATACTTACTCATATATTAAAAAAAAAAAAATACCTATTAGATTGACAATTTATATATATAAAGAGGTTTTAACGAGTAAAAAAATAGCTATTAAACTTCTATATATATATATATATAAAGAGGTTTTAACGAGTAAAAAAATAGCTATTAAACCTATAAATATATATATAGATGTTTTAGCGAGTGCAGAACCTGGAAGCGGTGTGGTATATATATATATATATATATATATATATATAGATGTTTTAGCGAGTGCAGAACCTGGAAGCGGTGTGGTTCTCCATCCACGAGGGCCACACGTGTGGTTTGTATAGATGTGGACCATAGTAACATCAGCTTTCTCATCCTCTGCACCTCCATTTTATCGATTTACAACCCCAAGTTCGGTCGGTGACTATGTTAAATTACTACCCAAACTGCATGGTTGCGGTTCGTATGTACGTAGGTACTACTATTACGTACCCGATCGATCAACGATTCATTGAGGTGGACAGAGAACAAGACTTATCTTATATTTTACAGTTTATATATTCTTTTATTTATTCTGTTCTTTATTTTTTTTTTTGGCTTTTTTTTTTTGTTTGGGTTCTTCGTGCTTGTACANATATATATATATATATATAGGTTGCTCCAATAGGTATTTATTTTTTTTATTTATGGGTAGTTATTTTTTTATAGCCGTTAGATCACCATCTAATAGTGATCCAATGGATATAATGAAGTACATGAAAAGATGTGTATCATTAATGTTCTTTAATGAAGTACATAAAAAGATGTGTATCATTAATGCTCTTTCTCTCTTTTACTTTTTACAATAAAAAAATATGTATACTTATAGGTAAAAAAAAAAAAATTACTTATTGAATTAGTGCTATATATATATATATAGGTTGCCAATCCAATAGGTATTTTTTTTCTTTACCCATGGGTAGATTTTTTTTTTTAGCCATTGGATCACCATCTAATAGGGATCCAATGGCTATAATGAAGTGCATGAAAGGACGTGCATCATTAATGCTCTTTCTCTTTCTTACTTTTTACAATAAAAAAATGTGCATGATAAATTTTCATTGGCCAAATTGATACTACCCATAAGTAAAAAAAAAAAATACCCACTGGATTAGTACCCATATATATATATATATATATACACGTGGTTGGAATTTGAGGGAAAAAGGCTAAATATAGATTTTGGAGGGTAAAATGCATATGATCGGTTGGTCGACAAATGAGTTTGGCCAGTACTTCTAGATAGACATAGCGGGGAACGTGTCTTTGCCAATTTTATCTTTCGTTTTTCTTTATAATTTTATTTTTCCATGGAGTGCAATTGTTACATCAGTCTCAATGGCCTAGCCATTGGTCATTTTTCACTCTTTCCCCCTAATTCTCTTTCATGATCACTTTAATTTGAAACCTGCTAATTAATTATAGATGTTTAATTATTGTGGGACCCGTTCCCGAGCCATACGCCATGTGGAAGGCCACGCGGATCGCACGTAATCTTACAATCGACCATTGGGCCGCCCGAAATTAGGGCCGAGCCCATCACTGACCCTAGACGGTTTGACCCAGTCTGACCCCAACTAGACAGCCGGGGGTCGGAAGCCCCAAGGGTCTGCCATCTGGGTACAGTGGCCCTTATCTCGACAGTCGGGAGGGTCAGAAGCCCCAAGGGTCTTCAGACTGAATACAGTGGAAAGCAACTCACGGCTCCAGACCCAGATAGAGCATTTAATGCGATCCTGGATAGGTGTGTGCCAGGGACAAGCCGTCCTGACAGAACGGCGATTTACCCAAATCTTACTCCTGACAGATTGAAGCCGTAGGAGGCGGCAAAAATCAGGCTACGGCAGCACAGAGGAGATCGCAGAAATCTCGGCCCGTGACTGCTGAAAAAGATTTTGAGGAGAAAGGTACTCAGTCCTGAGATTGAGGACCACACGGTTCACAATCTCAGGACTAAATATATAAGAGCCATGCATTCCCGAGAGGGGCATGTACACTTACAAAAAACAGAAATATATAAAAAAGCCTATAAACAAGAAACAAAAGAGATATACATATACTGAAATATTTCCTTGCTACCCAATATCAAAGATAAACCACTGACTTAAGCATCAGAGAGTCTTTGCAGGTAGCCACCCCCGCTTCTCCGACCCTACTTGGAGTTTAGAGCACTTTGGGACAGGGAGGACACGTGGACAGTTGGAGAATACAGCATCAGCAGTTCGAGACACGTGGACGATTGGTGAGAAACCGCTCCAACAGTTTGGCGTCGTCTGTGGGAAAAGGTTGAGCGTGGGAAAAAAGAGTAAGAGACTCACGACCGCGCTCTCCCCGAACAAAAAAGCCATACAACGTCTGATGGCACCCTCAAGAATGACAATCAGGAGCACATGTCCCGACGCCGAAAGAAGCTCCCGAGAAGAACGACCAGATTTGGGGCAGAAGCAGGATCAGATGCTTGCCACCCTGGCGGAAGCAAACAGGAAGGCAGAGATAGCCCACGAGGCCGTCCTGGGTTTAAGGGACGAGGTACGCAGAGATAACGCTCGCCTCGAAAGTTTGCTGGCAAGTGAAGATAGGACCCAGCGAAGGGAAGATTTCGACGAAGAAGTCCAACAAGAGTTCGGAAGCCAACCGCGGGGAGAAGCTCCCGCCCCGTCCGGGTCACAGATGCAGGGGGTACGGCAAAGCCAGTTGAGACCTTTCCAAACCAGGGGGGCAACGGGCGGAAGATACCATGAAAGCCCTGGGGGTACGCCCCCTGACTGGAAGCAAGAGATGATGGCAGAGTTGGGTAAGAGACTCGGCAACCATCATAGCCAGACCCCCAATGATCTGGCAGAACAAACTGTATGAGGCATCAACCGGACGGCCTTCGTTGACTTGATCCAGATGGAACCCAGGCCGAGAGATTTCACAACCCCGACCTTCAGGCCGTTCGAGGGGAAGACTGACCCCCTCGACCACATATACCACTTCCAGCAGAAGATGGCCTTAGAGACCAAGGATGAGGCTGTGACTTGCAAAGTCTTCTCTACGACCCTTGTGGGACCAGCCCTGTTATGGATCAGGCAGCTCCCAGAAAAGTCCATAAACGGGTTCGAAGACTTCTGCAGACTTTTCCTGAAACAATACGCAGGTATCCGAAGACAACAAAAAACCATGCGAGACCTGGACTGTTTGGAGCAGGCCGCAGATGAATCCCCGTGGGAGTACCTCTCGCGTTTTCTCGAGGTAATATCACTGGTCCATAACGCAGATTCGGTCCAAGCCACAGACTCGTTCATCCGGAGCCTATAGCTAGGATCAATGCTATCGGACCACCTTCTTCTAAATCTTCTGTACGATATAGTGGACATCCAGATAAAGTCGAAAGGGGTATTCAGGGTACTGGAAAGCCACCAAAAGATGCCCAAGACCTCTGCCACAGTAATAACGATGCCAGTACAATCCCCGGCCCCGCAAGGGGTGAAGAGGCCCTCACCGGGCCAAGGACCGGCCCCGAAGCTGGAAGTCCCATCCGAGACGGTCTGGAGGGAGGCAAGAGGAGGAAGACGACCCGTGATCCTCTGCCCAAGAACGAGCTCAACACGCCGATCGACGTGATCTACCTCCAAAACAGGGACATGGGCATTTTCAAGGACCCACCCAAATCTGGCGTCCCTGAGCATATGAAGAACAGGAATAGGTACTGCCAGTTCTACAAAGACTTCGGGCATGACACCATCTACTGTTTCAACCTTTATGCTCAGGTCATGTTGGCGATTCACGCTGGCAGGTTGAAGCGGTACGTGAAAACCGATGAAACCTAGCCGCGGAAAGACATCACCAGGACTAAGAAAGGGAAGCAGGCCCAAGCCTCTGGATTAGGAGAGCAGACCCTCAGGATAGTGCCGACCATTGTGGGTAGGCCAGAGCCGACCCACGATCAAGAGGAAAAAGAAAAATGCCTCAAAAGAGCCGAGGGTAGGGCGAAGCGCTTGAGGGGGATAGGATACTCTGTCAACCACTTGATGTCGGGAGAAGGCTGCACATCTGCCGCCCCCATCGTTTTTACCCAGCAAGATTTAACCACAGTGCGCCATCCTCACGACGATCTCTTGGTGATTAAACTGTAGATCGGCTCCGCATTGGATAGAAGGGTCTTGGTCGATGGTGGAAGCAGTGTCGATATCTTATTCCTCAACACATTCGAGAATATGGGTCTGGATAGGAGTGCACTCAGGCCAACCTATCAACCGTTGTTCACTTTCGACAGCACAAGGGTCTGCCCTTTAGGCATCATGACCCTTAATGTCTGCACAACCGAGAGATGCTTGGATGTGGATTTCGTCGTTATTGATTGCCAGTCCTCCTTAAACGTCATCATGGGAAGGGGATGGATCCACGCCATGTATTGGGTCGCTTCCACCCTCCATCAGGTCTTAAGATATCAATCAAAGGATGGTACGTACACGATTAACATCAAGGGGGACCAGGCCTTTGCAAGGAAATGCTTTTCAGCCGCCCTGAGGGGAGCCGATGTGAGCGCAAGCGCCACAGTCGGGGACGGATAGCAATCAAAAGACCGCCTGCCAGCGTACATGAGGCAAATCGAAGAAGAGTCTGATGGTCCGGAATCCACGATCGAGGAACTGGTAGCGGCCCCTTTGAAAGTGGAAGAACCAACGAAGGTGATCCTAATCGGGGCCTTATTACCCGAGGAGCAAAAGAACAAAATGTTGGGATTCTTAAAGCGGAATGAGGACGTCTTTGCGTGGCCCCATGATGATATGCTAGGGATAGACCCCATATACTCCTGTCACCGGCTGAATATGGACCCTCATTTCCCCTCGGTCAGGCAGGAACCCCGAAGATTCGCACCAGAGAAGAACAGGGCGATCAACAAGGAGGTAGAAAAGCTACTGGAGAGCGGTCTAATCAGGGAATGTGTATACCCGCGGTGGGTTTCTAACCCAGTAGTGGTGAAAAAGAAAAACGGCGACGACCGTATTTGCATAGATTTCACCAACCTGAACAAGGCTTGCCCGAATGATAGTTTCTCCCTGCCAAGAATCGACCAAATGGTAGACACGACGGTAGGATTCAACATGATGAGCTTTCTGGATGCCTACTCCGGATACAACCAGATCCCCCTGTACGTGGAAGACCAGATCCACACGGCTTTTATCACAGAGCGAGGTCTATACTGCTACAAGCGTATGCCGTTTGGCCTGAAGAACGCGGGGACAACCTACCAAAGGTTCATGAATAAGATGTTCACCAGGCTGCTAGGAAAGACTATGGAGGTCTACATCGACGACATGGTCGTGAAGAGCAGGGAGGATTCAGACCATCTGAGGCACCTGGACGAATATTTTCAGATCCTGAGGCAACATCAGATCATCTGAATCCCAAGAAATCTGCATTTGGGGTATCCTTTGGGCAATTCTTGGGGCATATCATGAGTCGGAGGGGTATTGAAGCAAATCCGACCCAGCTGACCTCGATCGCGAATGTGCAAAGACCCTCATCCGTTCGAGAGGTCTAACGCCTGGCCGGAAAGGTAGCCGCTCTCAGCCGATTCGTATCCAAGATGTCCGACCGATGTAAGTCTTTCTTCCAATGCCTGAAGAAAAACTCTACTGCCATCTGGGGGGGAAGAACAGGACAAAGCACTGGCAGACCTCAAGCTGTATCTGAGTCACCCACCTATCCTGGCTTCCCCGTCAGAAAGGGAGCATCTGTACGCCTATTTAGCGGTGTCCGAAGTAGCGATCAGCGCTGTACTATTCATCGAGCAAGATGGTAAACAGAAGCCGGTGTTTTATATAAGCCGCATGCTCTTAGATACCGAAACCCGATACAGTGTGGCAGAAAAGCTGGTCCTCGCTCTGGTCAATGCTAAAAAGAAGCTTCGGCAGTATTTTGAAGCGCACTCGGTCACTGTGTATATAGATTTCCCCATCCACTAAATCTTGGCCAAACCAGACCTGTCGGGATGATTGACCAAGTAGGCCATCGAGCTGGGGGTGTATGATATCGAGTATCAGCCTCGAACGACAAAGAAAGGGCAGGTCATAGCAGATTTTCTGGTGGAAATCGAATCCTTTGGCGAGCGGCATGACCTAAATCAGATGTCTCAGCTTCACCCCCCTTCAACCTGGACACTCTACATAGACGGATCCATGAATGCCTTGGGTTCGGGATAGTCTTGCATACCCCAACGGGCCTCAGGGTTGAGAAAGTATTGAGGCTCAGTTTCCAGGCGACTAACAATGAGGCAGAGTACGAGGCATTGTTGCAAGGCCTCGAGTTGGCACTACATTTCAGAGTAGAGGACATCGCCGTGAAGATCGACACGCAGTTGATCGCAGGTCAGGTCAGGGGGGACTTTGAAGTAAAAGAACCGAGGTTGCACAGGTTCTTCTCCAAGGTGATGGGGGCAAAAGCTCGCTTTGGCAATTTCAGTATCGAACTGATCCCCAGGGAGATGAACCAGAGGGCTGACGGTCTAGCTAAGAATGCATCAATCGGGGACACCGCTGAAAGCATAGAGGTTCTTTTAGACGGCGAAAGCATGACAGACCCCCCGCAGACCCCTGCGCACCACGTGTTCGCAACTAGCGCTGCTGACAAAGGGTGGATGAGGCCTATCACACAATATTTGACGTTGGGGAACCTGCCCACAGACCCCTGGGAATCGAGGTCAGTCAAATTAAAAGCTGCCAGGTACTCAATGGTGGATGAACAGTTATACAGGAGATCGACAATGGGTCTGATGCTACGCTGCATAGGCCCCATCGAGGCGCAAAAGTTAATGGAAGAAATCCACGAGGGAGTATGTGGCAACCACTCCAGCGGGCGCAGCCTCGCCCACAAGGCTCTAACGGCCGGATACTTTTGGCCATACATGATGACGGAGGCAACCAAATTCGTAAAAAAATGTGATAAATGCCAGAAGTTCACCCCGATGAAATGTCAACCTGCAGAGATTCTTCATTCGAACATAACTCCTTGGCCGTTTGCCAAGTAGGGTCTGGATATCGTTGGAGAGTTCCCCAAAAGTCCAGGAGGAAAGAGATACGTCCTGCTGGCCACGGACAATTTCACCAAGTGGGTAGAGGCCGAAGCCTACACGACAGTTAATAAGGCAGACACGATTAACTTCATCTGGAAGAATATAATCTACCGATTTGGGATCCCGAAGGAGATACACGCCGACTATGGCACGCAGTTCTAAAATGCCAAGCTTAAGGAGTTATGCGAGCTGTATGATATAAGGCTCAGTTTCTCTTCCGTGAACTACCCTCAGGGGAACAGCCAGGCAGAGGCAATGAACAAAGCCATATTCAGCAACATCAAAAAGAACTTGCATGAGGCTAAAGGCAAGTGGTTAGAAAAACTGCTAGCCATTGTGCGGGTCCATCGAACCACAGAGCGGAGGTCTACTGGGAGAACGCCATTTACCATGGTCTACGGATCAGAGGCTGTGATCCCGACCGAGGTCGGCCTCCCGACCCTATGCTCCGAAGTGGTAAAAGATGCCCCCCTAAACGAGCGCCAGTTAAGCTACAACACAGACCTCCTGGAAGAAATGAGAAACATGGCCTTGGTCCACCTGGCTTCATACCACCAGTAGGCAAGGTCTTACTACCCGAAAAAGGTTAGTGCCCGACGATTCGACGCCAGGGATTGGGTCCTAAAAGCTAGAACAGGGAATTCCTCGAAACTAGACTCCAATTGGATCGGACCCTATGAGGTAATCAAAGCGCTCGATAATGGTGCATATGTCTTGAAGGAACTCAAAACGGGGAAAAATGTGCCGAACACGTGGAATGCTCAGCACTTGAAAAAATATCACGTGTAAGGCACATATATATGATGTAAGACTGTGTGAATGCCTATTTTGCTGAAAAGCCTAAATCTTAAACAGGTCAAGTTCTCTTTTCCGCATAGATTTATCTTTGGGTTTGCTATGGAAAAGGGGGTTTGCCACAAACGACAGACTCTACACACTATTCACGAATAAGACCCAAGTGAGCATTTGTATTATTATAAAACTTAATTCCGTAGCAGGCTAAAGTCTTCCTGGAAAAGGGTCTGCCCTCACTGGAAGACCTGACACTTCAATTGTGCGGACAAAAATACTAGGCTGCTACGGAAGAGGGTCTGCCCACAGTGGCAGACCCATCATTTTGTTTGCGCATACTAAAAATACTACCAGACCGCCACGGGAAAGGGCCTTCCACAGTTGCGGACCATATGCACAATTCACGCAATCAACGGTCGCACTCTGGGACTCACGTCGCTCGTTGACGACCCGAGAAAATGTGCGAAGAGGAAAGTGTTGTGCAACAAAAACTTGCCAGCAGACCTGAAAAACGATCGCACTCCGGGACTCACGTCGCTCGTCGACGACCCGAGAAAACGTGCGAAGAGAAAACTGTTGTGCAACAAAAACTTGCCAGTAGACCTCAAAAACGATCACACTCTGGGACTCACGTCGCTCGTTGACGACCTGAGAAAATGTACGACGAGGAAACTACTGTGCAACAAAAACTTGCCAGCAGACCTCAAAACGATCGCACTCTGGGACTCACGTCGCTCGTCGACGACCCGAGAAAATGTGCGAAGAGGAAACTACTGTGCAATAAAAACTTGCCAGCAGACTCAAAAACGATCGCACTCTGGGACTCACGTCGCTCGTCGACGACCCGAGAAAATGTGCGAAGAGGAAACTGCTGTGCAACAAAAACTTACCAGTATTCCTCAAAAATGCTCGCACTCTGGGACTCACGTTGCTCGTCGACGACCCAAGAAAATGTGCGAAGAGGAAACTACTATGCAGCAAAAACTTGCCAGCAGACCTCAAGGATGCTCGCACTCTGGGACTCACGTCGCTCATCGACGACCCGAGAAAACGTGCGAAGATGAACTTGCTGTGCAACAAAAACTTGCCAGCAGACCTCAAAAATGTTCGCACTCTGGGACTCACGTTGCTCGTCAACGACCTGAGAAAATATACGAAGAGGAAACTGTTGTGCAACAAAAACTTGCCAGCAGACCTCAAAAAAGCTCGCACTCTGGGACTCACATCGCGCGTCGACGACCCGAGAAAACGTGCGAAGAGGAAACTGCTGTGCAACAAAAACTTGCCAGCAGACCTCAAGGACGCTCGCACTCTGGGACTCACATTGCTTGTCGACGACCCGAGAAAATGTGCGAAAAGGAAACTGCTGTACAACAAAAACTTGCCAGCAGACCTCAAGGATGCTCGCACTCTGGGACTCACGTCGCTCGTCGACGACCCGAGAAAACTTGCGAAGAGGAAACTGCTGTGCAACAAAAACTTGCCAGCAGACCTCATGGATGCTCGCACTCTGGGACTCACGTCGCTCGTCGATGACCTGAGAAAACGTGCGAAGAGGAAACTACTGTGCAACAAAAACTTGCTAGCAGACCTCAAAAAAGCTCGCACTCTGGGACTCACGTCGCTCGTCGACGACCTGAAAAAATGTGCGAAGAGAAAAATAGCTGCGCACCAAAAACCTGCCAGCAAACCTCAAAAACGTTCGTACTCTGGGAATCGAATCGAGCAATAAAACACCTGTCCATGACCCAAGAAAACGTACGAAGAGAAATAGAGTGTGCAACCAAAAAGCTAGCTAGTGGACCCCCAAAGGAACACTTTTAGCTACATGAAGAGCTAAAGAAAGGCAGGGTTAGAATCCAACCGTTGGAAGTGGACCCTCCCTAAGGAATGTTTTGACTACACGAAAAGTTAAAGAGAAACAGACTCTAGCCAGGGGAAGATCTATCTTTGCATGGTCAAGATATGAACGGATTTGGAGTTTACCCGTTGGAAGTAATCTAGAGACAAACCAAACGTGAAAACAGAATTCAAGATTAAATCCTATTTATTATGTTCTAAAAATACAAAGTGCGCGGATAATGGTGGTGAGCACTCAGGAGCCCTACTTGCGAGGTGCAGATTTAGAGCGGACTCTTAAGGAGACGTCGGAATGATAATGCCCTGTTTGTTCCCGATAAAAGCCAAGCCCAGGCCTTCTCCTCTGCAACGACGGGTCTAAGCAATGGTCGACCAATCCCTGGAGCTGGTTCCGAGCACGGTCCCATTTGGGGTCGGAGAAATCCAACCTCACGTATGGGTCGAACTCTGCTAAAATAAGTTATAACGAGAGTTATACTTCTGCAAAACTGGATGAGCCAAAACTTGCACCCCTATTTTCGAAGCTAGTCCAAATAATCATGACCCGAGGAAGGCTCACTAATAATCCAAAATCGAGTCCTTACAATTATTTATACAAACGGTTGGATGAGAAAGAAAACAGTCTAAAAGTGGTGGCGCGTTTCTTATTATTTATTCGAAGGGTTACAATAAATGATTAGCTTTACAAATATGCAGAATTGGGAGTCCTAGTTACCTCCATCCGAGGAGGCACGACCAACCTCAGCGCTTGGACCAGCCTCGGAGAAGGGTGGCATGGCCGGATCAGATTCGTCACTAGATACGACGACCGCGCTAGACCCTTCACCAGTTGAGACTCCGAGGCTAGGCTGAATGTCCAGGACTTCTGGAGTTCGATCTGGTGGACCATAAGCAGGGACAAGCTCTACGGCACCAGGGGCAGATGTAGAGGGCCCATCCTTCTCCGCAGCAAGCATCTCCAGCACGTCAGCTGGGTATGTGATTCTGATCTCATCCCCGAACTGCTGCATGTAGTGCTTGATGAAGTAGTGGTCCCTCTCGACGCTTTTCTGATCATCAAATTGGTCTGGCATCACCACCTCAGCGTGGTTTTCAAACTCCCTATTCTCCCAGCCAGACCTGTAACTTTCCGCAGAAAGAACGTCCACCTGCCTCTGGTACCTCGTTTGTAACTTCTCCGCATCCGCCAGTCTATCCTTCAGCGCCGCCAATCTGAGTTCCGCCTGCCACTGCGATAAGTCGACCAATAAAGAGTTAATACCAGTGAGGTCCTCGCAATGTTTACGAGACATCTCCACCTGAGCACCTATCAGCTTTTTATGGTCCAAAAAGAGATATCAGTTTATCTCATGGGACCGGTCAAGTCTGCATTGCAGAGCATGGGCTTCTAGCTTGGCTGCCGCCTCAGCTTTTCTCGTTTCCTTGGCATCCTCAACAGCTTGGTCACGAGCAATAAGGGCCAGTCCCATCTCTGCCCCCGCACTCTGTAACTCTTGCTCCTTGATTCTTAGCTCACCCTGAGCCAGTCTGGCGGCTTCGGATTGGGCAAGCCTGTCAGCCTCCGCCTGAGCCAGTCTCATAGCCAGCTCCTCGCGTCTGGCTCTCTCGACACTCAGAGCATATGCCACCGTGCTGCTAACCGTCGCTTCCTCGAGGCCCCAATATACATCAAGTCAGACCTCAATTCGGCGAGGGCGGCCTCGCTGTGCTCGGCTAGTGCAGAATGGGAGCTCAGCTCCTCGGTCAGATCCCTGACGCGAGCAAAGTAGAAAGACTGGATAGCAGACAGCTGCAAGTTAGACAACAAAGGAGGGGGTCAGCATTTACCAAAGATGTTGAAAAACATAAAAGCATCCGAATGTGACAAACCTGCGCGAGAGTGCGAGTGGTGACGAGCTCGACATTCTCTGACGTAAGGGCCTCCAGCTCCGGCTTTGTGGCTGGACCCTCCCCTTGAGTGTCTCCCACACCCGGGGAGCATGGCCCTGCCTCGTTGGCCACAAGGGCGTCTTCTCTGCCCATCGGGCACGCCTCCAGAGCAAGGGCGATAGGGACCGAGGGAGGTCCGGAGCTATCAGGAACGCCGTCAGCCACGGTTGTAGGCGGTGCACCTCCTCTGGGCTGGCCGCTGCATGCTAATCTTTTTCTCCTTAGAAGGGTCAGTGTCGCTCCATCATCGTCACTGTCAGACGAAAGGACGATCCTGCCCCTCTTCTCCACCCGGCCCTCTTCTTCATTGGATGAGCCGACCTCGCATTGCCACTTTGTAGGGACCGGGGGAGGGGAGGAGAGTCTGGACTTCAATCTCAGAGCTCCCCCACTAAGCTTGGCGATCTCTCCACCGAGGTTAACAACCCTCGATTTTGAACTGGAGTCAGGTGTGGACGAGATCACTGCAGCAGACCCCCCAGCCGGACTTGGCATCTCTTCTTCCCCATGCACGATCCGGATGGTAGACGGTCCCCCAGGTGGAGATCTTCCTGTGTCGGAGTGGGGGATCGCTGGTTGCTCTCCTCCCGAATGCACCACGAGGCGCCGGCCAGCAGATACCTTGGCTTGAGCTTTAGATGCTGCGGCACCTCCTTTGACAGGTGAGGGGCCAGCTGACAGGCCCGTCTCAGAACTTGTGAAGAATAAACAACGAGATTAGTTTGCGGTCGCGGTCTGATCCACAAGGACTCAAAGATTTGAAAATAAACTCACTCCTAGCCCTCTTAGGGGTGTCGTTTTCTTCTTTACGGAGCCTGACGCACTCCGCGGCCACAAGCCTCACGGCCTCCTCGAGCTCGTGATTGGACAGCGCTACCAGATCGTTAGTGCCCGCCAACTGGCTTGAAGCCGCAACCTGCTAACTCACCATGGTGATCCGGTCGCTTTTTTCCCAGTGAAATCGGTTCAGGGCGGAGGTGTCGAGTCGACTCCTCAGGTGCTTGGTGATGACCCATGTATCCAAGAGGAAGGGAAGGTATGAAACCATCCTGAGCATCAGGTTCATCGTTAGGGGGTTGAGGACGGCTTGAATGTGCTTGCATTCCCCCGGAGAGCCAAAGATTATGATCCCCTTCAGGCTTTTGAGCCGCCCAGCCGACCGGTGCGGCTCAAACCTATTTTCTTCTGCTGAGGCTGCACAAGACAAAGTAGCATGAGCAATAATATCGGGAGAGGACCCAGACCCAAAGATCACGGCCTAATACTTACTCTGCAGGAAGACTGAGGGGACTTGGAAATGCTCTCCGTTCACCCAAGGGGAGCACCACGTCCCTCCAACGGCATAAAGCCTGGCGTGAGAATCCCATTCTTTGTCTGACCGCGGCAACCCCCAAAAGATGTGGCGCCCAGGCAGCAGCTGGAGATAGAAGGTGGAGTAGGAGCCCTTCTTGGGGATGAGAATAAGCTTATAAGCATAAAATACCACCTCTAGGTCGATATGCATGTTATAGATAACTGATAGGGCAGAAAGCCCCATCAGAATCATGATCCCATTTGCATTCAGCTGCATCGGATGGATTCCCGTCAAGGCAAAAAATTAGTGGATTAGGGGAGGAAGAAGGAATCGTAGACAGTCCAGATGCTTCCTACCCAGGACGATGGAACCCTCGGGGGCACATGGGCGGAGGTACCAGTCTGCAGAGCCCTCAACCCGTTGAAGCGTCACTCCTCCGGGGAGGTAGAGCTGCCTCCTCAGTGAATCTAGTTCTGAATCCATAACGGGTTGCAATTCCTGGTTTTGATTTGAAGCCATTATTCTGAAACGTGACTGAAAGACTGAGAGTCTTTAGAAAAGAAGGAAGCAGAAACCCTAGGATTCTATGAGGTTGGAATGATTGAAAATTTTGGTAAAATGGCAAATGAACACAATTACAGTTTTTATAGGGGAGAAGCCAAAGAGTTTTTCTGGAAAAGGGGAGAATAAGGGAAACCGGGCAGTCAGAACTTCAAAATTCAAACAGATCTCGTGATGAGGGATGGTGTACCTCTGCCTCGGGAAGGAGGAACCATGTGCGTCCCCCAGATTGGAGGAATGGAGAGACGATTTCCCCACTTAATGGACACGAGTCCATCAAGTAGGGAAATAGGAGCAGTTGTGGGACCCGTTCCCAAGCCATACCCCACATGGAAGGCCACACGGGTCACACGTGATCTCACAATCGGCCATTGGGCCGCCCGAAGTTAGGGCCGAGCCCATCACTGACCCTGGACGGTCTGGCCCAGTCTGACCCCAACCTTGACAGCCGGGGGTCGGAAGCCCCAAGGGTCTACCATCTGGGTACAGTGGCCCTTATCTCGACAGTCGGGAGGGTCAGAAGCCCCAAGGGTCTTCAGACTGAATACAGTGGAAAGCAAATCACGGCTCCAGACCCAGATAGAGCATTTAATGCGATCCTAGGTAGGTGTGTGCCAGGGACAAGCCGTCCTGACAGAAC
This sequence comes from Parasponia andersonii, assembly GCA_002914805.1. Taxonomy (NCBI): domain Eukaryota; kingdom Viridiplantae; phylum Streptophyta; class Magnoliopsida; order Rosales; family Cannabaceae; genus Trema; species Trema andersonii. The sequence goes on along the minus strand of JXTB01000104.1, from coordinate 635,340 downwards.
GGCGATTTACCCAAATCTTACTCCTGACATATTGAAGCCGTAAGAGGCGGCGAAAATCAGGCCACGGTAGTACAGAGGAGATCGCAGAAATCTCGGCCCGTGACTGCTGAAAAAGATTTTGAGGAGAAAGGTACTCAGTCCTGAGATTGAGAATCACACGGTTCACAATCTCAGGACTACATATATAAGAGCCATGAGTTCCCAAGAGGGGCATGTACACTTACAAAAAGAGAAATATATAAAAAAGCCTATAAACAAGAAACAAAAGAGATATACATATACTGAAATATTTTCTTGCTACCCAATATCAAAGATAAACCACTGACTTAAGCATCGGAGAGTCTTTGCAGGTAGCCACCCCCGCCTCTCCGACCCTGCTTGGAGTTTAGAGTACTTTGGGACAGCGAGGACACGTGGACAGTTGGAGAATATAGCATCAGCAGTTCGAGACACGTGGATGACTGGTGAGAAACCGCTCCAACAATTATTATAATTAATTTCCTTTTGTCCCCCCTTAAAAGTCAAAGTACTTATTTTAAATTAATGGTCTCATTGTGATTAAATGCTGTATCGATAATTATAGGTTGACTAATACAACAGACTGATGATAATTCTTGTCAGAAGTGTACACGAGTTTATGAACTAGATTAAAATAAGTCACATAATTCGGTGAGATAAAATTCACATGGCCAGCTAGCTGTGGCTATATCTGATTCCGTTATACACCTTTTTTAGTTGTTCTCGTTGGAAATAGGAGATTTTTAAGGATAAAAAAGCTAAGGAATAAACTAGAGAGAATTTTGGTCAAAGAGAAGAACTTATATTACTACTTGAATTATTTTTCTTTTTCTTATTACAAAATGGGGGAAGGAGTACTTTATTTATACTATTCTAAGGATGATTCTAGATGCTCTATGTAACCTCTACCACCTAATTAATTATACAAAATACAAGAGTAATCTAGTAAATATAGGAATACTCTAGAAACTTGGATATTAAACTATGGGCTATTAGACACACACACCAAAATAAGCCCAACTCACAACACAAGCCCAAATAACTAAACTGTGGCCTAATGGGTCACAAAAAAAGGTTTATTTCTAACACCCCCCTTAAACTTGATTTATGACACCTAGTAAATTTCCTAGCTTAAGAAAATCTTCATGCTTGAGTGGTTTGATGAAAACCACTTGGTCTTGAGTCTTCACATACTTCAGTTGTACATCTTTTTTTGCAACACGTTTCCTTATATAATGGTAATGAGTATCGATGTGCTTACTTCTGTCATGGAAAATGGGATTCTTTGCTAAAGCAATTACTGATTTATTATTAGTATATATCTCAGTGGGTTCATTTTGCAGTATGCATAGTTTTTTCAACAAGTTTCTTAGCCAAATCGCATGACAGACACATGATGTAGCTGCAATATACTCTGCTTCATAACTTGAAAGTGTGACAATTGATTGCTTCTTAGACATCTATGTGAAAGCATTGTCTCCGATAAAGAATATAAAACCACTTGTACTCTTTCGATCATCTAAGTTTCCACTCCAATCACTGTTATTATAACCCACAAGATTATAGTTATTAGATGATGAATATCGTAAGCCAAAATTAGTTGTACCTTTAATATATCGAAGGATTCTTTTGGCAACTTTCAAGTGAGTGATTGTTGGAGATTTCATGTAATGACTGATCAGGCTCACAACATAGAGAATGTCAGGTCTTGTGCAAGTCAGGTAGCATAAAATTCCAACTAAGCTCTTGTAGAGTGTTGGATCCACTTTTTCTCCTTCATCATGCTTTGATAGCTTGACTCCACATTCGATCGGTGTATTGACAATCTTGCAACCATTCATCTTGAACTTCTTGATGATCTCCTTAGCATATCCTTCTTATGAAATGAAAATTTCATCTTCTTCTTGCTTCACTTCTATACCAAGATAGTAACACATGAGTCCAATATCAGTCATCTCGAACTCTTTTGTCATTGTTTTCTTAAACTCTTTGAACATGGATGGATTACTCTCCATGAAGATCAGGTTATCGATATAGAGGTACATGATCAAGATATCTCCATCTTTTACTTTGATGTACAACGTATGCTCATAAGGATATTTGATGAAGTTGTTATCTTGGAAATACTTGTCGATGCGGCTACTCCATGCTCTTGGTACTTGCTTTAACCCGTAAAGAGCCTTCTTCAACTTTAGGATCTTATCTTCTTATCCCTTAATCTCATACCTAGATGGTTACTCTATATAGACTTTCTCTTCAAAAATTCCATTTAAGAAAGTAGACTTGACATCCATTTGATGAATTTTTAATTTATTTTGAGCAGTCAATGAGATGATCAATCATACCGTTTCTAGACAGGTGACAGGAGCAAATACCTCATCATAGTCTATGCCGGGTCTTTGACTATATCCCTTCGCGACTAATCTTACCTTATATCTCTCCGCTTCTACTTTAGCATTCTTTTTAGACTTGTAAACCCATTTCACACCGATTGCTTTGTGCTCTTTTGGAAGTGTAGCAAGCTCCCATATATCATTCTTTATGATCACTTTTATTTCTTCATCCATCACATCTAGCCACTCTTTACCTTATGTAGCTTCATCAAAGCTTAATGGTTCATAATCAGCAAGGAAGCAAAAGAGAGTTAGGTCATTTTGATTCTCAGTCACCTCATATATCTCTTGTAAGCTCCTCAATCTTGGTATCCTTTCACTTGAACTGATGCTTGAAGACGATCCTGGTATTGTTTCTTGATGAGTGCTTGCCATTGATGAAGTAGGTGGGGTAACAGGCTCTTGCAGTTCTTCTCTTACTTGCTCCATTCTTCGTTGCTCCTTTTCTTCTTCAATGTATGGTAGGAAGTGACAATTTCCCTCTTGTGTGTGCCAGTCCCAGGTGCTTTCTTCGTCAACTCCATATCGTGACTAATAATAGTCTTGCCATTGCTTAGATTATAGAGCTTGTAACCTTTTGAGTTAGAGTCATAGCCGATGAAGATAAACTTTTCACTTTTTTCGTCGAGCTTGGCTCTCTTTTCATCAGGCACGTGAGCATAAGTTATGCTTCCAAACACTTTTAGGTGAGAGATTCCAGACTTTTTCTACTCCAAGCTTCTTGTGGCGTTTTTCCCATATGCTTCTTGTTGGATAGCGATTTGACAGGTAAACTGTACAAGCTACAGCTTCAGCCCAAAACTCCTTTGGCATTCCTTTACTCTTGAGTATACTTCTGGCTATGTCTAAGATTGTTCTATTCTTCCTTTCTACGACACCATTCTGTTGGGGAGATCTTGGTACTGTTAAAAGACGACGGATGCTGTTATCTTCACAGTACTTCTGAAACTCGTGGGATGTGAATTCTCCTCCTCTATCAGATCTCATTGCCTTGATACTTCGACCACTTTCGTTTTCAAAAAGTGCCTTGAACTTCTTGAATTTTTCAAACACTTCTGATTTCTCCTTCAAGAAATACATCCATGTCTTTCTTGAAAAATCATCGATAAAGTGGAGAAATTAGTTACTCTTACCAAGAGAGCTTGGTCTTATTGGACCACACACGTCGGTATGTATGAGCTCAAGCAGTTTATGGGCTCGGGAACTCGATTCTCTTGGAAAGCTTCTTTTGAATTACTTTCCCAATAAGCATCCTTCACATAATTGGTAGGGTTGACTGATAAAGGGTAGACCTCGAACCATCTCCTTCTTTGTTAGTAAATCTAGGCCGCCAAAATTAAGATGTCCAAACCTTTGGTGCCAAAGCCATGATGAATCTTTGTAGCAAGCCTTTAGACATTTTGCTACGTCATTTTGAATGTGTAAGAAGAACATTCTATTTCTTGTCATTGGCACTTTGGTGATTAACTTGTTTCTATTATCTCTCAAAGAAAGACTATTTTCTTTCATGTGAATATCATAGCCTTTCTCTAAGAGTTGGCCAAGACTCAAGATATTACTCTTCATGTTAGGCACGTAGTAAACGTTTGGAATAAACTGATATTCTCCATTTCTCAAGCGTATGAGAATTTTAACTTTGCCCTTTACTTTGCCTTGGAATCATCTCCAAATGAAACATTCCCAGTCACCGACTCGTCAAGCTCTATGAACATATCTCTTCTACCACACATATGATTGCTTACTCCACTGTTAAGATACCATATATTTTCTTGGTACCTGTTGGTCTCCTTGTATGCTAACAATAACATATCTTCCTCTTGTCTTTTATCTTAGGTATAGTTGGCTCTTTATTGCACCTTCTTTAGAGCTCTACATTTGGAAGCATAATGACCATATCTCTGACAGCTGTGACACTTAATTTAGGACTTGTCATGCCAACGCCGTGGGTTACCTCTTCCATGACCTCTTCTCAAACTTTCTCATCTATCTTCATTTTCATAATTATTGTTGAAGCATCCTCTTCCTCCTCTTCCACGACCTCTTCCTTGGCCACGGCCTCTTCCATGTCCTCTTCCATTGCCAGAATCTTCTTCTTTTTCTTGGAGTTGAGTTTTAAGGAGCTGCTTATTGAAATTTTTCATCTTCTTTTTCTTTTCTTCGTGGGCTTACAAGGAACCCAAGAGTTGTTCTATCGTCATGGCTCCTAAGTCTTTAGTTTCTTCAATGACAGTAATAATATTCTCGAATTTTGGATCTAACGATCAAAAAATCTTTTTCATGATCGTAACATTTTCTAGAGTGTCACCATTTCTTTTCATTTGATTGGAAATGGTTAGAACTCTAGAAAAGTAGTCAGAAATTGACTCAATCTCTGTCATGTGTAATAAATTAAACTCTCCTCTTATAATTTGAAGGCAAATCTTTTTGACCTTTTCTTCTCCCTTGTATGAAATTTGAAGTTTTTCTCATGCTTCCTTAGCGGAGATAGCACTTGAGATTTTCTCAAACCCATCGTCATCTAAGGCATGGAAGATGAGGAAGAGAGCTTTTTTGTCTCTCTTTCTTGAATCTTTTAAACCAATCTTCTGTATTGAAGATAGTATTGCCTCATCTCTTGGCTTTTCGTACTCTTTCTCTACTACTTCCCAAACATCATGTGCTCCAAGGAGGACTTTCATTTTGATAGTCCAATTATCAAAGTTGCTGCCTTGAAATGGTAGAACTTGAAGAGAAGCTAAACTGCCGGTAGCCATAACTCTTAATAGAGTGAGCTTTTGGAAATTTCGACTATATAGATAGATTCGGAACACCAAAAAACCTTAAGATTGACTTGTATATCGACTTGTGTCAAAGTCAATTATCAAAGTCAACATTTAGTCAACGGTCAATGCCGGTCAATAGGTTAGTCAACGACATGGTCAACGGCTTTGACGGCTTAGTCAATGGCGTGGTCAAATGGATCTGATAGCTTGGTCAACAGCTCGGCTCGGTCAAACGGTTCTGACTTAGCTCAACTTAATGAGTTGACTCAGTTTGTGGCAGCAAACTTTTGACGACTCATTCGGACTCCCAACCTTGCTCTGATACTACTTTGTTGGAAATAGGAGATTTTTAAGCCTAGAAAGGTTAAGGAAGAAGCTAGAGAGAATTTTGGTGGAAGAGAAGAACTTATAATACTACTTGAATTATTTCTCTTTTTCTTGATACAAAATGGGGGAAGGAGCACTCTATTGATACTACTCTAAGGATGATTCTAGATGCTTCATGTAACCTCCACCACATAATTAATCATAAAAAATACAAGAGTAATCTAGCAAATACAAAAATTCTCTAGAAACTTGGATATTAAACGATGAGCTATTAGACACACACACCAAAATAAGCCCAATTTACAACACAAGCCCAAATAACTAAACTATGGCCGAATTGGTCACAAAAAAGATTTATTTCTAATAGTTCTATACGTATATATAATCTTGGCTAAAAAGTTATTAAGGCAATTTTCACACATGTTTAATTAATATATACGTATGTATGTTGACATAATTACGTGATTACATCACGACAAGTTAGTAGCAAAAAGAGAATTTCACGAATAGAAATTCAAAAATTATATTTTGAAAAGGTTTATAAAAAAATTTTATTGATAAAATTTTAACAGTTTTGTGACTACCATTAAACGTAGATTGTTAATAAAATTTAAAAAATAAGCCAAGCATTATTATCAGCAGTCTCACAATCCAACACAATAGTTATACAAACCAAATCCGTGAAACGGGCTCTTAAGTTTTTAATACAAACTAAAATAAATAAACATAATTTATTTTACAAAGTTACCAATTTCCAATAAGGTAACCAACTCCTCACTACTTTGCTTTCAAGTTTTCAATGTCACACCGAGCACTACCTGAGAGTAGAAAAGTAAAAGGGTGAGCATTAACATGCTCAATAGGAATTCAATTACCTTTTTAAGTAGATGCAATTTCTCAAACTTGTATGGTTAGTACCTTTAAATCTATTTATAAATTATGTTTATAAATCATTGGTATCCAGAATAATCACATATTTAAAACTAAATCCAAAACCAGGTTATTATACATATCATATATCAATAAGATATAAGAGTGAGCTCTCATCCTCCTATCATGACCCTGTAACACCTTTATAGCAGAGATATCCAGTATCCTAATACTACTCGTAGATATATCAGCAAAAACCTACACATAGATATAGGTCTCTCACCTAGTACTGTAATAACTTGTCAGTGATCTAAAATATAACGATGCTATAATAGAACTCAAGTGTATGATCCTATTGTATGTACAATTTGTAATTGTTTACAATAATTATACATCTAATAATCAAATCAAGCTTTAAAAGTCCAACTTGGCATTATTATGGAATTTACTGAAAGACAAGCAGCACATCTCTGTTTTACCCTATAATTACAATGTAAAAATAAGTATAAAAATCCACACAATCTAATTCTAGTATAATCCAACAGCTTTCAATAATTTCTCAAATCAACGTAAAATTATAATTTTTCATAAATAAATTTAATATAATTATAAATCAAACTAGATATAAAATCAGGTAATTGGACTCTTACCTCAATATGGTAGTAATACGAAGCTAATGATGCTCGAAGAATCTCTCGTTGGTCACTCTGGTGTTCAAATGGTAGTTTCTAAATTTCGGTAAATCTACTTGAAAAAGTGTCTTTTCCACCGGAGTCTCAAGTAGAGAAATAGAGATCACCACTAAATTCAGGGCACTAAAAAAATACTAGGTTAGATATATACTTTATCAAAAGTAGGTCCTAGTGCGAGACCGTCCTATGACACGTAAATTGGTATTATTTACGAGCCACAAAATTCCAATTTTCGTTCCACTTTGAAACATGGTAGTATTTTATATTGAAATTCATATCTTGAACTCACTGAGTCCAAATTCGAAGCAAGAATTCAGTTTCGAAGTCCCAAATATTAATTAAGCTCAAAAATAAAAAAATTACATAAATACCACTTTTTTGGAAATACTTAGAAAAATGTCATCTTTTTCTATTTAAAATTTACCACATTTCTGGATATCATTTTTACTTCAACTAACCGTAATTATTCATGATTTTTAACTTTATTTCATCTCATATATTTATCTCGAACAAAATAATTGCCTAACCAAAATAATTACGAAATATCACTTTTTACCAACTTTGGTAAAACAGTAAAAGTGGTAAAAATCTTATCGGCGGTGAGTTAAGTCGTAAAACCATATAAAGGAGGTCAGTGATGGTGAGAGGAGGCTCCATGTACTAACAGTGAAAGCAACCGACGTTTGACTATGGAGATTTCGCCGGCAAACGTCGTCAAAGCTGGCACCTTCAGAGGAGTAGATCTCGGCCACCGGAGTTCGGTTTCCAGTGTGGCTGGTCGAGTTCTGATCATCGGTGACTAGAGATGACTACGGAGTGGCCATCGGACTAGCAGTGGTAAGCTTCGGCAGATCTGGCTCTTTTTTCTCTCTCAAATCCCTTCGTGAAGAAGAAATGAGAGGACTTATATGCCAAAAATTGTAACTGTAGCACCATATTATTAAATTCCATATATTTTTATTAGAATAAGCCGTAAATATGTACTTACCAAAGTACCACTGGTCTTAAAATTATTCAAATACCCTTAAAAAGTCCATTTTTACAGGTTAGATATAAATATGTACTATATATACATGATAATTCTTTCAGCCATATATACACTGCTGTGCACTGCAATTTCTGTATACCTCTTACCTACCAAAATTTATTCTATGATTCAAATTAGGATATAAGAGCAATATAAACATGACAAATTAAAAACTAGAAACTCAGACTGTAAAAACCCGGAATTTTCGAGGGTAATTTGGACAATTTACCAATTTTTCGGATAAAATATTGTGGGGACTAATTTGCAAAAGTTTTGCTCAGA
>JXTB01000104.1:580525-622127 GCA_002914805.1 Parasponia andersonii | reverse complement strand
TGATCATTCAATCTAGGTTTAGTGGTGTATACGAACTGTGGGAGTGGTTCACGGGATGGAATTCCAAATGTTTTTATTTAAATGGACTGATTTTATAAAAACTAAAACTTTTGACACTTTTCAAATAAATTAAGGAATTTCCCACCAAGTGAAATTCTCCTTTTGCCACTAGCCCGGGTTTTGGGTCGTGACACAGACTATATGTGATCCTCTTTTTAAAGAAGTCCAACTTGTAAGCTAACACCAACGTCTTAAATCTTGATTATTGTAAAACTGTACATGGATCATGACGGACGAGTTAATGTATAGTTTTGTTCATTTGGACCTGTTCAAACTCAAAATACTGAGTCATTGGCACTATAAAAGCACTTTACTTTGTTCTATAGCTAGAGTTGACTGAACATCCCTCTTAATTTTTCTGATTCTTGATCTAGAATACATTTTTCTTTGGCTAGTGCCTAACAACTGGAAGTATATATGGTAAACATCGATGGCTAGCTAGCTAGCAGTAGTACTTAAATTTGAGGAAGCTTCATTATGAAACATATCTATTTCGCAAAATTTAATATTAGTCAACAACTGCGCTGCGTGCAACTTATAATATATTTCTATTCATTCATACTCTTGACTCTCAGAAAAACCCAACTTTTTTTCCCCCTCTTCTTCTGAAAATATCCCAACTTGTTTTCTTAGTACACAATTAAGCGGAAAATACTCTTTTACATCGTGGCGGTCCGAGTAAGCTTTAAGAAAATGCTTACTATATATAAAAAATAGATTATGAGGTACGTCGGTCATCGCTATATATATAGAACATATGGATGCTCTACTGACCACCTACTTGAACATTCTTATCAAGATTAAGGAGAAATGTGTTGATCAATATTAATTAATTAGCCAGGGTACCGTTTCCTCAGTGTTGGATATATGTAATTCAGCTATATGCATGTTCTGGACAAAAAATTTTTTGGTCAAGTGTGTTCGCTGGTGCCGTGCATGTACCAAATTATAGTTCCCTTCTTATTATTTTCTTTCGATATATAAATAATTAGTTTAATTCAAAATATATTAAAGTGTTCGATTTCACATCTCTAGCTGCTGAGTTGACTTCGTATATGGTCGGTACATAGAACACACAAAAAAGGCGAAGAAATTTTCCTAAGTCAAGCTATATCTAGCTAGCTAAATCTATTGTTTTGAACTAGCTAGTAATTAACTCAACGATGGTCTGATTTAGAATCATTCAAGGCCACGGGTTTCTCTTAGACATTATGCTTTGTTATTTATTTGTCCAATCGTTGAGAAGAGAATACATTATGATGATCATTTAAATTACGAGACGTTGATTTAATTTGGAATAATGCTCTACGGCACCAATATGTCAATCTATCATTAATTAATCACAATTATAATTCAAATAGAATCTATGTCTCATAATTATAATTCAAATGGAATCTATGCGGAACAAAGTATATTAATTAGAATCATCCAATGACAATTTACATGTCATTGAATTATCTCATTTTTGATATTCCATAGTATCATTCATCTTTGATGTCACATAGTATCATTCAAGCTAGGCACCTGAATTATCTTATCTTTGATAGGATACTAATTTAATTTTGAATTATCTTATTTTTGATAGGATACTAATTTAATTTTGAATTATGTTATAGGCATAGTAGGCACATAATGTATTATTATTGACTATCATAAGTCCCATGTACAACATTTTATTAATTAGAATCGTCTAATTATGACAGATAGAAACATAATTGTGGTGTTGGCACTCTTGGTACCCCATTGCATTATACTTTGATTTGACTTATTTTTTCATTTGTTTTTGTTTTGTTCTTTAGATGAGTTTTATCCTAAATATTTGATTTTAGATGAGTTTTATCCTAAATATTTGATCATACTCAAATTCCGGATTATATTTTCAGCTATAGCTAGCTGGCTAAACCAAAGATTTTTCTCCCCCTATATATGCTATATATTGGCTTAAAAAAAAAAAAAAAGGCTCATGTGTGCAAATGTTATGAGGTTAATTATCTTTGTCCAAATGTAAAAGCCAAATTTTTGTCATGCATGTAGTCGTACAAAAACCAAAATAAGTTCAATAAGCTGCTAATTAATAAGTACCTCGATTATGTTTTTTTCGTGTAAATATAATACTTTGGCTATACCGTAGCAATTCGTCCCCTCTTCTGTTTTTCCAAAAAATTAAGCATTTAGTCTACCCTCTCTGTCTCTCTCTCTTCTGCGACTTTACTTTTCCTCTAGTTACCCTAATTTGCTTCCAACCAAATTACAAAGGGTTAGCATTACGTTTCATTATATTCTCTCGTCATCCACGAATCTAGACGCACATCGTCATTTCAAAAACGTTGACAAATGGAGACAAATTGTCAGGCTTAATTATCCCAATACTACGAAGGCGTACGTAACCACCAACTTTAAAAAATTAAAAAAGAAAAGAGTACATGAGGCGCACTATTATTAAACTCAATTGGCCCCCAGTTGGCCCATATATTAATCTACTCATGTACGTAGTCTTCTCCCTACATATATCAACCCAAATCATCACTCGAACTCGCAAATTAGTAACACACAACACATATTTTCCTTTTAAGTCATCCCTTAATATTATGGCTAACTTCAACTACTCCTTAATGCTCTCTTCATTTCTCCTCCTTCTTTCTCTCCAAATTAGCTCTCCAATTTTCTCAATAGCCATCTCTCGAGACAACGCATGCAAATCCACCCAATTTCCTTCCTATTGCACCACAGTGCTCCCCGACAACGACACCAGTACTGTCAACGATTTTGGCCGATTTTCGGTCCGAAAATCGCTGACACAGTCCCAAAAGTTCCTCAGTTGGGTCCAAAATCGCCTTGAGCGTAACTCGGCGGACTTGTCAGAGCCAGCCATCCGAGCTCTGGAGGATTGCCGATACCTTGTCTCCTTAAATGTTGACTTTTTACGAAGCTCAATTGGAAAAGTCAGCAAGACTAGTAAAGTTCTTCCGACCCCAGAGGCCGACGACCTCCAGACCTCGCTCAGTACCGTCTTGACCAACCTCCAGACCTGCTTAGATGGCCTGGAAACCACACCTTCGGCCGCAACCCTCAAAAACGACGTGTCACAGATGATCTCCAACGACACTAAGCTGCACAGCGTCTCTCTTTCTCTGTGCACTCAGGGTTGGGTGCCCAAGCAGATGGATACGGCGTCGTTCCGATCCAATGGACATGCCTTGTGGAGAAAGGGACGGTTGCCCATGAAGATGTCGGACCAAAGCCGGGCCATTTTCGAGAAGGCTTTGAGACGTCGGCGGCCGAGGCCACCGATGAGGAAGCTTTTTCAAGTGGGAGATGAGGAAGCTACGATAAGGGACATCGTGGTTGTGAGCCAAGATGGGAGTTGGGACTTCACCACCATAAACGACGCCATTGCCGCGGCGCCGAATAACTCCGCTGCCTCAAGCGGATACTTCTTGATTTACGTCACCGCGGGCGTTTACGCGGAGTACGTGAACATCGCTAGTAACAAGAAATATCTGTTCTTGCTTGGAGATGGGATCAACCAGACCATCATTACGGGGAATCGAAATGTTGTTGATGGTTGGACTACTTTCAACTCTGCGACTCTTGGTACGTAACTGATTAATTAATTTACATATTTTATCGAAAGGAAGATATCTTATTCAATCTTCTTATTAGATTTCCTGACCAATAACTATTATGCTAGGTATATATTTTTTAAGTCAATATGTTTTTATTTTCACACAATATTGTTACCGATTTCCCAATTGATAGATTTACGTTATACAAAAGTTATGATTCATGCGTCGAATAAAGTGACAAATCGCATCGCGGATGATTTGGTGTATTATTAATTAAAAAGTGTCGTGAAAATGATATCAAGGTCAAAATGGTCACTTCCGAGAGTGGATCCAAAATATTTAATCTATTTGGTTATGACGATGTTCCAATATATACTCCTTTGCAGCGGTAACTGGGCTAGGCTTTCTTGCCGTGAACATAACGGTCAGAAACACAGCCGGACCGAGCAAACAACAAGCAGTGGCACTCCGTAGCGGCGCGGATCTATCAACATTCTACAGCTGCAGCTTCGAAGCCTACCAAGACACCTTGTATACTCATTCCCAAAGACAATTCTACAGAGAATGCGACATTTACGGCACCGTGGACTTCATATTCGGCAACGCTGCTGTTGTTATCCAAAACTGCAACATCTATCCTCGGCTGCCGCTCACCGGCCAATTCAACGCCATAACTGCTCAAGGCCGAACCGACCCGAACCAAAACACAGGCACTTCTATCCAGAACTGCGCCATCAGTCCCAGTTCCGACTTGGCCTCAACCAACGCCGCTGCTGCCGCCGGAAACGGCACGTACACGAAGACCTACCTGGGGAGGCCTTGGAAGGAGTATTCTCGAACAGTTTACATGCAGTCCTTCATGGATAGTTTTATCGATCCTGCTGGCTGGCGCCAGTGGAATGGAGATTTTGCGTTGAGTACTTTGTATTATGCGGAGTATAATAACTCGGGTCCTGGGTCGGATACTACGTACCGGGTCAACTGGACCGGTTACCATGTGATCAACGCCATGGACGCCGCCAATTTTACGGTCTCAACGTTTTTGCTCGGTGACATGTGGTTACCTCCAACTGGCGTGCCTTATACTGGAGGACTAATGTGAACATTTTTTGTTTCTTTTCTTGGGGTAAATAATTGAGCAGATTGATATTTGTTTTGATGTAGTATGTAGTTGTTCACTTGATCTATCTGTTTTTACTTTTTATGCTGTCCTTTAATATTTGTAACACTGAGCAAGATCATCTTAATAATATAATTTTTTCTCCCCCTCCGTAGTATTCTTTATGGGATTTTACAAGGGTAACGTAAACTGGGGCCTACTTGATATTAACTAAGAGGAGAGTAGGCTAAGGTACGTTGTGGCATGCTACTGCTGTTGGTGCTGGTTTTGTCTAAGCACCAACTTGATTGTCGCACGATGAACCATAGTGTGTGTTTGATGCGATGAGGTGACCAAACAAGGACGGGAGGGAGTTTGGGCCTGGTGGGGCTCAAGCCTCCCTAATTTTTTTTTTATTTTTATCATAAAAAAATCTTATTTATGTGTATTTGTCATTTGTTCAACTTAAATTATATATAAAGCACCTACTTAAAACTAGACAAAACATTGAAAAGTCCCCACAAAATAGACAAAATATAATTCTATCGTCCACTTAAAAAAGAATCTTTGATCCGTCCCTATGACCAAAGACTAGTATAGTGGTTTGATTGAAATAGATCAAAAATGCGTTGATGGGAACAATGCCATAAGGGGTGGCTTAGACTGATTATGTACAATTATGCCAAAATGACCCACAATAGTGTGATTGAATCGGTAGTTCGGGATGCCCATTGAGTACCTGATAAGACTGTGGCCCAAAAGCAACTAAGTCAATATGGAAAACCCAATGGGTTAAGTAACAGCAATGGACTATAACCCAATGGGCTCAGTAACAGCAATGGACTATCTCATAGTAAAATGTACAAGCACTACAAAAAATATTAGCTATCACGAAAAATATTAGCTATCACGGCGTGTGTACGGACGAGCCGTGATAGTATTGATAGTATACAGGATATCATGGCGTCTAGGAGATTGAGGGATAACCACAACGCTTGCTAGGCATCGTTACGTTTCAAATACACAGCGGTTTCCATGCTACATCTTTCTCAATACCTTTAGACGCCGAGCTATGGACCGTATATAAAGGGCCTCAAACCTAGCTAAATTAGCTCAATGAACTATTTTCCCCCTTCCACTTCCAGCAACCGTGGCCAATACTTTTTTTCCCTTATTTTCACCATTTCTTTTTTTCTGGAAAACAAGGTATATTTGAGCTTTTAAACTCATTTTAGTCACTAAAATTAGAATACTCATTATTTTAACTATGATTTTGATCGATTGTTTTATACAAATTTCATGTTTTACGTTATATTTGAGAGAGTTTGAATTTAGAACCCTAATTTATTAAATAAGAATTTCTTGAGTATGAATTATAATCGTTACTCTTATAAGTGTGTGTTTATTTTTGGCTATATTTTAGTATTTTAGTGTGAATTAATCCTAAGTTACGATGTTGTGGTCTATTATTTTATTGATTGTAAGTATTGATATACCCAATATTTTTTTATTTTGTTTTAGATGAAGTGTGAGTTCATTTAGTTGTAAAAAATTTCAAATTGAAGGTATATTAATTCTATTAATTTCTACCAATTTCATGTTTGTTTACTAGAAATCATAATTTGGGTTTTTTTTTCATCCTTAGTTTCAATTGATCCAAATTTATGTTCTTTTAATTTATTATTGTGTAACTTTTATAAATTTAAATATTTATTTTTTTTTAACTGTTTTAGGTAAAGTCATATGGAGTTTGACTTGAGATCTTAATTCTTACCAATTTCATGTTTTAGATAGTTTTAGATAGTATGAAAGTAAGTTAACTTGAGATCTTAGATTTAATTTCAATTTTTCATTTATTAAAGTTCTTATTTTGTATATATATATATATATATTAATTTCATATTTATGAATTTTCAATTTTAAAGTATTGTGAATTATAGATTTTGAATTTTTTTAACATTTTTATATATTAGTTTTAGTAGAAGTTGGAGTAATTTGGTAGTACTTATAAATTAGCAAATTGAGCGAATTGAGATATATTTTCTTAATTTTTTTCTGTTATTTACTTATGTCATTTTCTACATTGGTTATTTATTAATATTTTGGAAAGTTTCATCTAGATGAGATATGATTTCATATAGGAAATTGTACATTGTGGTGATATAATGATGTTATAATTGTGTGTAATTGTTTGAGTTCATTAATTGTATTGATCTTATTTCATCGTATGTTATGTTTGGTTGATTGGCAACTTATTTGTACTAAAGGAAACTATTAAAAAAATAAATTAAGTTCTCAATTTAGTAGTACTTATAAATATGAGAATAATTTTAAATAAGGAGTAATATATAATTGGTGTTTTAGGTACTCAATTAGTTAGTGCTAGAAATAGGGGAGATTATACGCAATTTTTTAATGGACAAATTTTCTACACAAAGGACGATATTAATGGACTTTTTGAAGAATAAGTAAAAGGACTATTACAATTTCTCATTTGAGATTCTTAATCTTTGTTCATTTAAACTATGTAGTCTTTGATGATCATGTTAGTTTGGCTTAGAAAACTAACGTATATACTTAGTTTATAGACTATATGAATATAATAATGATCAAGTTATTATGTTAGATAGTTCTATTATATTAATTTACTCATCATCTACTTACTTTTATAGATAAACTATGATTATATTGTTAAGTTTGTAATTTTTACTTAATGTCAAAAATTGCCTTGGTAGAGTTCAAAAAGTATATTGATAAACCTACCAAGGCTTTTTTTATTAAGTGTTTGGTATTATGGGATACTAAGACGCTTATAAGGCGCCGTGGAAAACCTTCTACAGTGCCTATCAGGTGTGTTAGACAGCCACTATGGAAGGTCTTCCATAGTATCTTATAAGTGCCATAGCAGCTGGGGCCTATTACGGTATCCAGAACTAAGACACTTTTTGAAGCGCTGTAAAAAGTCTTTCAAGGCACTTAAAAAATGCTTTGAAAGACTTTTTTTATTGTAGTGAAATAATAAAAGGAAATTTGATTTTTTATTATAATTTTTCAAAAAAAATTTGAAAAATACCAGATTTTGAAATTGTTTGGAAAATTTCGGGTTTGAATTAGAAAAATATCACTTTTAAAAGTATTTAGAAAAATACAATTTTTTATTAATTTATGAGATATTTAAAGTAACTAATTAGGTTATTACCTGAGATAACTTAGCCGATTACTGGGATTTCGCCTCGTTTGCATGTTAGGAGTCAGATTTTGGCCCAACCTCAAGTTGATCAAGTTATATGTCTAACCTAATTATTTTAGACACTAAGAACGCAGTAGTGATGCTCATTGTTCAATTCGAGACACCGTTGAAAAAATCACCCCTCAAAGTGAGTGATTTCAAATCTTAAACTGATTATTTTGATCTCTCAGCAATCTTTGGGATTACCACGAGCCTCGGTCATAACTTTAGTCACTTAATTGAGGTAGAAACTTGATTACATAGCTTTAAATTGGAATTTTTATGAACCTATCTATTTTGATCAAATATAGTACTTTATAAATTAAATTGAAAATTGTATTTATAAATTATTTTTAAAGCTTATCATTGATATTGAATTGCGTGAGAGGTACGCCAAACTAGTTGGCTCTTTATATTTATTGTTTTTATGATGTTTTCTATAGGAACTTGATTTGTGGATTTTTACAAAAACAATAGTTATAACGTTGAAATTTTAGAAATTATTGCTTGGTTGATTTTATGAATTAAATAGTTGTTATACATGTCCATTTCATGCATTTGCACACTATATTGCACATTGGAACAAATGACCCTTCGGGAACATGCAGACTATTTCATGTGATGATGTATGTGTGCGTATGACATAATTGGAATGTATAAGAATTTTGAGTAACTGTTTTGGATTGATATTAAATACAAATGTGTTCAAATATTGTTCGTAAAATTTTTAGAAATGTTTTACTAAATCACTAACTATGCAGGAATTTAAAAAGAGTAAGTATCTGTTTCATTGTAAAAATTTGTAATCGAATCTTTACTGGGCTTTGACTCATCTCCCATCTTCCTTTCAAGTAGTGTGCAGTGTATTTTGGATAACTTCATAGTAAAGTGAGTTGGAGGAAAGTTAGAGGAAGGTTTATTGTTATTTTAGCAGTTGGTAACTACTTGGAGACTTCTATTTTGATCACCTTAGATTTATGATTATACTCTATGGCTTTTACTATAGAGTTAAGTCTATATAGTCTTTATGCCTTCTTGTGATGATGATTATAATGATGATAATGATTTGACATCTTTTACAATTTATATTAGCAATCTATTCTAATGGTGTTACAAAAATGTGGGAATTTACATTTTGGATTATTTTAATAAATTTTTACGGAAGATATCATTTCAAAGCCAAATGTCATATTTCTAAAAATTAAAGTATCTAAATTTTTCCGAAACAATTCGTGAATTTCTACTTGTAAAATTCTCTTTCTATCATTGGCTCAAGG
Organism: Parasponia andersonii; assembly: GCA_002914805.1. Taxonomy (NCBI): domain Eukaryota; kingdom Viridiplantae; phylum Streptophyta; class Magnoliopsida; order Rosales; family Cannabaceae; genus Trema; species Trema andersonii. Next base: position 612,896 of record JXTB01000104.1, on the reverse strand, counting down.
TCTACGTCGTGATAGTAACTAATAAGTTTTGCTTTCTATTTTTTCCTTATTGAGATTTTTATTTTCCAATTTGGTCTCTATTATAAGGTGTAAATAATTATTTTATCTAACTCAAGAGCCTTTTGTTTTTAATATTTGCTTTCTATTGAATTTTCAAAATCAAAATTAATTGAGGGGCAAAAAAGGAAAACTGGACTCTCTTCACTCCCAACTAGTAAAGACAAAATCATATTTTGTTACTTTTGTATTTCTATAAAGATTTCGTAAAAATGAAATTTTAATCTTGACAATATGACAATGAGGATGTTGTGGAGTTCTTATAAAAGAATAACATTCGTTAAGAGCAGATATAGTGTATTTTACTGTCCTTTAGAAATATTATTGTAAAATTTAAATATTCTTGCATTATTTTTTTTGAACACAATATTCTAGTATTATTATTGTATTAAAAGAATTTATACTTATCATACTGATAAAAAAGTTCTGGCTCCACCGTTGAACTAGATATTCGTCCTGAAAAATATTCTTAATTTGCAAGAGAGGTTAATCTAAGTAATTATATAGTCAATATTTATGAACGCATTATTTAAACATTTTTTGTCACATGTAGTGCGCCGTATTGTATTGTGATGCATAGTATTAGATTGTATTGTGTCGTATTATTCTATTACAGTACTATTTGGTTTGCATTATTATTATATTGTACTAAAAGTTTATTTTTGAAAAACAACACTTTTAAAAATTAATGTAGAAAAATACTATTTTGAAAAATACCGATTTCCAAAATTAATTTTAAAAAAGTATTTTTAAAAAATTATTTAGAAAAATATGACTTTTTAAAAGGGATAAAGAAAGAAAGGGGATGAGAGAGAAAATATGAAAAGAAAAAGTGATAAGAGAGAAATTAAGGACAGAAAAAATGACAAGAATTAGTATTATACAATACTATATTATAATATAGTATAATATAGATTTTTTTTTATATTAGATAATGATCTCTGTATTGTAATATAATATAAAAACACAAACAAACACAATATTGTGTTTAATTAATATAATACAAAATGTTTATACAATATGCTAAATATGATCTTAAGCTATAATATATAATATAATACAATTCATTGGACAAATATATTTTGTGTTAGCCAAAACTTATAATGGGATTGGTCTCTGAACGAGCCTACGTCCTACTGCATATATGTATAAATATATATATATATATATATATATTTATATATACTTGTTTTTCTCAAAGTTTCTTCTTAGCTTCAGTGTTCGATTGTGCAAAAACATGTAAGGAATTTATTAATGTGCAGAAAGAATTACATATTGTTTAACAAGATCCTAACATCCTAAAAAAGAATAAAGTCATTATAAACTTTTATTTAATTTTTATAATAGTCATTTTTTTTTTGAGAGAATTTATAATTTGCATGTACCTAATTATAACTATATAAAGTCATTAGTTCCCTTATTATTTTTCCCGTTTAATGTCATATTATATATATAAATATATATATATATATATATGCACAAATATCAGCTACTTCTAAAAAACACTTGTTTCCTAGAAAGAGTGCGCGATTTCACGTTTTTGCTCCTAAGTTGACTTCGTACAGAATCGGGTTCACAATACCAAAAATGAATAAATAAATACACAAAAATCCCCGTTCAAAGCTATCAAGCTATCATGTCTTTTATTTAATTAACGCCATCTTGATCATAAATATATGTGCACATATATATTGGCAACCATATAAATATATATATTGGCGACCATATATATATATATATATATTCGCTGAAAATGGTAAAAGAAAAAAAAGTTCCAACTCAAAAGAAAAGAAAAAAAAGAAAAAAAAAAGAAAGAGCTATCTAGCTAGCACTATCACATCATATTGATAAACTCCAATTCTTTTCTTTCATATATTTCAGAATCAATCAACCAAAAAGTTTATGCTAGACACACTCGGCTATAAATATTGTATTCTTACATAAATCTTGAAAATGTTTTTTTTTTTTCTATATGATTTTAAATCTTTGATCCCTTTCTGATTTGTGCCCGTCTATAGTTACAAAGTAGTTTATAAGTGAGTTGTGTCAAACGAATGTCGATTTAATTAGGTGCTAACCTGGTTAGAATACCTCTATATTTGTACTCGGTCTATAGTTGCAAAGTAGTAAATAAGTGCGTTGTGTCATGCAAATGTCAATTTAACTGGGTGCCAATCCAGTTAGAATGCTTTTATGTTAACCTGATACTCCTTCTCACTTATAGTTTAACTCAAAAAAAAAAAAAAAAAAAAAGACACGAGGTGAAGTGGTGAATTGACTATGTTAATTGTGTCCAACGGGATTCGACTCCACATTATAATGCTCATATGTGTATCTATAGGAGAAGTTTTCAATGGTATTTTTATTTTTGCTATACGGATTAATATATTTTTTCATCCAGCTATAATAAATTACACTCATCTATTCTCATCTCCTTTTAATTTTTTAAGAGAGTCCCATTTACAATCATGTGCCCCCCATGGATGGAAATTTCTTTTAGAATAATTAATTTTTTCAAGGAAAAGGAAAATGAAAATAATTCACTTGATAGTGTTTGTCGCTTCATTCAAAGGAAAAGCTCATACTTAGATAATGTACTATCAACTACTACCAACGTGCAAACTACAGACAAACCCACGTATACTATACTATAGAATATATTATCATCATACAAACTTGAATATTATGCAATCAAAGAACTGAAAAAAGAAAAGAAGAGAATATTATGCAATCACTTAATAAATATGTCTATAATGCTATGTCTAAAAGGCTGAAGGGAAAACAATTTAAATTTTATTTAAATCCTTTTGTCTTTTTGTTATATTTTATTTTTAACTCCATTGACATTTTATTTTTTTCTCTTTTTTTTTTCTGCTTCTGATTTTCAGTTTCATTTCATTTTGAGTTTCTTTTCCAACTTCTAATAATTAATTCATCCACAAAAAATAAATAAACCAAAAAACAGAATATAAGGTAAGATGTTATTATTTTTTTTTTTTGCTATATATGCGTAAAACACATTCTTTCTTTCAATTTATATTTACTTTCGTTGTATTAAAAATGCAAAAATTTTAGTTATAAGACTATTTTCTAATATTTTCTAGCTTGGCACTTGCAAAGCAAGTATGCAACTGGAGATTGATGGATTGTACCATGTATATAAGGTATCTTCCAATTTTTGTAATTTGACTAGTTTTTCATTTGCAACATAATTAATACGGGCTTTAATGTTGACATAGCGTATAAAACCCCTTAAAAATTGTAAGGGTAAAATGGTCTTTTGGCCATTTTTTAAAAAAAATATATCTATATACGTATTAAAAATTTGAATTTTGGGCTATAATGTGAAAAGTTTTGAAAGAGGAAATAATTGGCAAAACAAAAAGACTTAAATGACGAAATTTTCAAACCAGGGACTTATTTGTAAAATATGGTGTTCATTTATAACAGGACACGTGCCCCTCTCTCTCTCTCTCTCTCTCTCTCTCTCTCTCTCTCTCACGTCCAATTCTATCCCTCTCTCTCTACTGGAGCAACGGAAAAATGCTGAAAATCGGTGAAGCTCCGATCAGCCGTCTCGTGCCATTGTTCAGCCATGTCACCGACCAGTATTGATGCCCCCTCGCTGGACGAACCTCTCGCCGCTAGTTGCAACGCTACCGGACTTCGCTATCACCAGAAAAAGGCGAAAATGCCACGGTTTCCGAAGCTCGCCAGTGCTGATTTTGGCATCTTTTCGCCGTGAAACCGGTCAGATTCAACTCTTCTCATCACGATCTTTCATGTGGTATATATATATACCCCCTCACTGGAAAAACCTCTCGCCGCTAGTTGCAGTGCTGCCAGACTTCGCTATCACCTGAAAAGGCAAAAATGCCACTGTTTCTGAAGCTCGCCAGCGCTGATTTTGTCATCCTTTCGCCGTGAAACCGGTCAGATTCAACTCTTCTCATCATGATTTTTCATGTGGTATATATATATATATATATATATATATATATATATATATATATATATATATATCTAAACTCGAATTTGCTCAGATTAAATTTGACCATTTTTGTCAATTTTGAGTTATTTTAGTTTTGTATTTAAATTTTTCAGTCAAACTGTTAGATCGTAAAATAAATCTCATAGTTGTGATGTACTCGTGAAAACAAGAATTTTAATATATATATATATATATATATATATATATATATATATGTTTGGTGACAGGTACGAAAAGGGAAGTCCGACGGCTCAAATTTGCCTAATTTTACGTGCCGTGGGTCCGGGTTCAGCTGAGCTCAAATCAGTCAAGTTATATGTCTAGCTTGGCATTTTTGGATGTTCTGAATTCAGTGGTGAAGTCCATTTCACGATCTAAAGCTCCGATTAAAAAATTAAACTTTCAAACCTATCGATCAAATGTTCAAAAACGACGGCCGACCCTTCGAATGACACCCAAATGATGCCAGACGTCCTCACTAGCAATCTAACACTATTTGGACACTCGATTAAGGTAGGGATTCAATTATCTAGCTTATACATGCTTCAATTTAAATTATGCATTATGACTACTTTGTGAAAAATTATGAATAAAACGATATTTTGATAAACTGTTGGAAAATCTTGGATTATTTTGGAATTGAATTGTGTGACTTCTATATATATATTTATGAAATCATGATTTTGGAGTGATTTAGCAGATTTGTTGCCTATGGTACAATAAATTCCAAAATAATATCAAGTGGAATTTTAAAGCATTATTGGATAATGTTTTGCATAGTTTCTACATATCTTGTTACATATTGTATATACCATAGGATCATATAAGATACATCTTAGACATTGCAGTATTTAGTAGGCGGCCAATATCTCTGCCCTTAGTGAGAACCCGTAAACTCGTGCGGAGTTTTCTGATTATTCCTATTCGATAGGTGTAGGCATTCAGTTGCTCCTCCGGTTTGGTAGGCTTATACACATGGGTGTCCCTCCGGATTTTTGGAATAGGTGTCAGGTAGAAAGTACTTAGTACATGTAGTATAAGTTACTCTAGTTCGTTATGAGAAGATGTGAGCTCATGGGATGTGATGATTTACGATATATAAAATCTTATGGTTATGGTTTTGGTTTCGAATATGTAATTATTCTGGATTTCTATTATTTTATAAACTCAGTTTATAAATAGATTTTGGAAAAAGTATTAACCATGCAGGTTTGTTAAAATTGTATCTATTCAAAAAGGTAATTGAGTTTCTATTGAGTATTCATGTCCTCACCCCGTACTTCCTCCTATTTTCAGGTATTGATTTATTTTGTGGTAACTATTTTGGTAGCTTAACAAGCATGCTTGGCATATACTTGCAGTTTCAATCCTCTTCATTGGTTGGTTCATACTCTCTATAATATCTTTTCTTCTCTTTGCCAAATTTATTTAGCGAATTATTGTATATTTACTAAGTGGAGGTATGAGGATGATTTCTCTATAAAATTAATTACTTAGAAATACAAATAATTTTATATAAATAAATTGGACATTGGATTTAAGTTTTAAATAGACCTGTTTTACCAAAATTTATGAAATAACCAAGGTTCCTAAATTAATTTATTGAGAATTTTCTCTAAACTTTAAATAAAGGATTTCTTTGGAAAATTAATACTAATGAAAAGTTTCTTGATTATGAAATTTGGTTATTTTTGAGGACTAAATCTAAAAATTCTAAGTACTTGATTTTTTTGGAATTTTTGGGAAATTTTTGTTTATCGCTATTTCAAATTAAAATTACTAAAAGTCACAGTCTTAGATTTTTGGTCGTGATAGTTTTGGTATCAGAGCTTTGTATTTCTGGTCGCAGCAGTTTTGGTATTAAAGCTTCAGGCTTTAAATCTGTATGGGATCTTGCATATGATATTTTGATATTTAAAATAGGTTTTAGAGAAGTATCTGTCAAATACCTCATACATCACATAGGAATCGGTTAAATATATTATCTTTGTTCTGATTCATCTTAAATCCTTCATTCATTTTCCTAAAGTGGAACTTTGGTTTTCTTAGGATAGTTATACCTCTGAGACTCTAGCCTCAAAAGTGTCTAGAATGACACAAGACTAGTGAATTCTATTCTTATTGAAAATTCTTCAATTCAGGTAGATATTCATTCTTGTACTTCTATGTCCATTATGGTCATAAGCAATATGAACATCGTAGGTTCTAAGATAGCAATTCAGTATCTTGTAATTAGATTTGATATGACTTGACATTATTTGTACTTGTGAACTTGTGATTTGAATTCTTGGAAATTATTTGTACATGACTAACCAGTTTGAGTGTTAGGTAGTATATTGTTATAATTTTATATCATGCATTTATTGGACTTTTTAGTGGACATGCATACTAGTTTTCATTCATGGATTGAGTTAATAATATGAGTTTTGTATAAAAAAATAAAAATAAAATAAAAAATGTTCTTTTCCAGTCTCACCAAGTTTAATTTTTTTTTATAAGGAAACTCTTAAATTGATAGAATCCAGTTTTGTTAATAAATTGGTATGATATGTTGTGTTTGTTTGAATGTTGCGTTACATTAGTTTTATCAAATTTATTTACATAGCCTTTAAATGTATACATATTTGCAATATTGAAAATTTGGTTAGGCATAAACTTGTTTAATTGGTCTTGAAACTTTGGAAAATTTCAAGTTAGTAAAATTGGTTTTGCATGAGGTAGACATTTGCATTTGACCAATGAATTATTTTTGTTTTCAAAGGAACCATACACATCTTAATTATGAGTAATGGTTAGTGTATGTGATCCATATTTTTCAAAGGTTGTTCTCTATACAAAAATAAATTAAGAGTACCACTTTGAGTCTAAGGTTTGTAAAATTATCTGCATTATAATATTTAAATAATTGCTTTACTTAAAACTAGTTGTGGTACTAGTGAGGTCTCATTGCACATCAAGTAATGTTAATTTAAAAATAATGTTCCTAAATGTTTTTCCTAGTTTTGAATATAGTAGATACAATTGTTAAAAATTACTGAGTTTTTACTTATCACTTGATTCTAAATCGAAGGAAAACTTTAAAAAATTGATTTGCAAGGTAACTTGGACTTAAACATAAGATGTTTATATAAATTTATATGAAAACAATTTGTAACAAGTTTGTGTTTTTAATGAAATCCTTGGTATGATTTAGTATGATATACATATAAATTCTTAGAAACTTATGTATACGTTTCTGAAAATCAAATTTATAATATCTTGATACAAGAATTTCGCTAAGTAAAATTGGTTTTGCTAATAGGTATGGGACCTTGTATAAATAGAAAATTTAATATTTTGAAAATTTTGTTTGGAAGTTTTGTGAAATTTTGTAGTCGTGAGTTTATGTGCCTTGTTGTTGGATGTGTTTGTTCTTCCAAACTTTTCCATTATATATGTGACTTATCTTACTGGAGTATACATGATTTTGGTATTTAATAGATTCTTAAATCCATATTGGTTAATAGATATTTATTGATTGGTTAAGTCAAGTTGGGTTGACTTTATTTTATTGGTCTTAATTAGATAATTGAGTACTTGCATAGTTTATTTGAATTCATATCCTAAGTATTAGGAACTCATAGTGCCGGGAGATTGAGGTGATATTTCATTGGAGTTTTTAAATAAAAGTATTTTTGGTTTTAAACATCTAAACTTTGGAGAGACTTAGGTGGTGCATAATTATACATGATATCTTCTTTGAAATAAAAATTTAAACTTATGAGACTTGGATTTTCTAATGGGTAAGGACTATAGATTGATGTGCCTCAATTTGACATTTAGTAAATCCTAAATGTGTTCTATTTTCTTTAAAAAAAAAATGTACACTTCACACACTCTATTATTTTCTAAAATGCTTTATAGGTTTTTTCAACTATTAAAATGTATTTTAAAACTGTTTTTAATAAAATTATTAGAGTGTGGTACCTCAAAGTTTTAAATCTTACAGAAAGCCTCATTTAAATATTACCTAAAGTATTTCATTAATAAAGAATTATGGGAAATTAATTGTATAATGTAGTTTACCAATAAAAAAAAAATATGCTTTTGTACCTCTTAGAAAGACATGTTTGAAAACTACAGAAAAGTTTTGAAAATTTTAAGAAAATTTGTTATGATTGACTATGATTTAAAAGAAATTGACACGTTTTAAGAGTATGATAGTTTAATTAGTAAACTATATATTAAGCGAGAAACTTCTTCTTGTCCTACTTACTTAGCTTAGTAAGTGGAATTGGTACGTTAGACACGAAATTAATTGACTGATAATGATAAGAATCAATCTTGTCGATGATAGTTTAATTGGTGGTGTTAATGGGCGAATACTATTGGTGGTACTTTGCTTATGTTGACTCTGATTAAAATCTATTGTGGATTAAAGTCGTCATTGAGTTCGTTGGTATTGAATTTAGCTTGTGATTCATTACTTAATTTGAGATGGATCCAAGCATTATTATGGTGGTATAATTGATGGCATAGGGATCAGTTTAGTCTGTTGGAATAATATCCTATAAAGCAGTTTATTATTTAGATATTATAAATAATATTTATTAGATTATTTAGTATCTATTTGTTATTAATAAATTCCATGTTATGAATTTCTATTTCATTTATGTCCCATTGATATACATGTGATGTGTATATTTATCTTATGCAAACATCTAAAAGATTCCAAGACATGAAATGAGTAATAAAGAATTATTCGTATGATGAGTTCATATGTGGGAGACATTATATTCTTTGTTTCATTATGTCTAAATTAAATTGTTCGCATTCTGCATATTGAAGATGGAATACTTTACTATGCCATAGAATATAGTGTTGTCTATTTAATTAATGAAGTCTCTAATTATCGAAATGAGTCTTCGGATAGAAACACTAGTCTGTTATAAGAAAGTTATATCACCATCGAACAGGACCCAGTGAATTAGAATTTGAGGTTAAGTGTCGTAACTCAAATTTCTAATTTTACTAATCTAGCACTATTATAGAAGACCTTAATCCTAGTGATTAACGAACTTAATTTCATGTGTTTTGTCTTTTTGAGTTACTAAAGGACTAGTTCTGATTAATGGTTCGAACTCCGGTATCTTGGAAGATAAGGTATATGAAATGTGTAGTACGTTTTTCATGATGGACACCATGCATATGATGTCACTTTGAGTTTTTTCAAGTACTTGGATAATATAAACCAGGGCCCCAGTATTCACTATGTGAATTTGACTGTGTTGGTATAAGCAGATACAAACACCATAGTCAACTATTATCCATTAGATGAAAAATTGCAACTCAAAGATAAATATGTACTAGAGGGGTAATACGATAATTTCACCCTACTAATACGATATTACATTGGGGATATGTCTACAGGTATAGTATATGCTAAATAGATCAAGCTAATTAATTGTTAATAAGCTTCACAGAAAATAAATGACATTTAGTCCAAGAGTTCAATATTGGGCCTATAGTGGTGTGCCCCAATATTAATGGACAAGGTCCAATCATAATTAAGAGTTAATTATGATAGTGGGTATATGGTTCATTAGAGCTTGGGTTTGATGAATCCATCTAGTCCCCTGTCTAGCTCAAATTAAAGCCCAATAGTCATTTGATGATCAGTTAAGCCCAACAAGCCCAATAAGCCCATTAGGGTTTACTAATCTCTCTATATTTAAGAGAAAAGTTCTTTAGCAATAAGATACAAGTGATATACGTGAAATACCTCTCCAGAAGAGAGTGTCACACGAAAACAGAGAGAGAGAGCAGAGAAAATCGGCCACCACTAGGGATTCACTGTCCTTGGTGTTTCGGTCATCCCAGAGAAATCAGTTCGAAAATATTATCTTCTTGTTCATCTGCGGATCTCTTTGTTGGGAATCAAGAAGGTGACCACCCATCAGATCAATCAAACGGCTTTCGAGAATAGATGGGAAGGCTAGAAGGTTGTGGAGCGAATCCGGGTATTTTTCTTATCTAGATCAAAAGTTAATTCATGTTAGATCACGATCCGAAATGTTTTGTAAAAAGAAAAAAGTTAAACAACCAATTCTGCAGCGTTTCTTGATTTTACAAAATTATGGTGTTCTTGAAAATAATTTTATGAAAATATTTTCCAGAAATTTATTCCAATAAACACCAGTAATTGGTACCAGAGCCAGGTTTTATTGTTGATCTAGCATGTTTTACTCCAGTCTATTCTCTTGTTGATTGATGTTTTTGATTTCCGGAAAGTTTTTATTTATGTTTGGTCTTGTTTATATTATGAGTATGCTTTAGTTTGTATGACAGTCAATAGATTCCATGAGTTTGAATGTTTATTTGATTAGATGTTGCTATGAGAAAATGATCATGTTTATTTTGATTTTCATTTTCGAGCATGTTATTGATTTCTATGCATTCATATTTTATGTTCTTGATAAAACTATGCATGGAATTGTTTTGATCTTTAATTGTTTTTTGGAGTTTTATGAAAATTGTTTTTTTTTTCAATTTAAAAAAAAACGAACAAAACGACGGAGCAGTGCACGGCTAGGAGCCGTGCGCACCGCCCACGTGAGCCCCGCGGGTGTGACCTGCGCATGGCCAGTGGGCGACCTCTTGCGCACCGGCCGCGTGGGTGGCCTCCCGTGCCTTCGCCGGTCGGGATGCCGCCTTGTACATTTGATGTGCGAGTATTACGCGAACCCGTTGTCGCTCGGAAGTTGTCTCGAGCAAGGCCGCGTTGCGTTATGCGAGCCCGTTGGCGCTCGGTAGTTGCCCCGAGCGTGGCCGCATACCGGCTTTCCATTCTGTCCGTCAGCTTGTCCCGACACGTTTCGTATTTCCGGTCATAATTTTAATTATTTTCATTTTAAAATTAATTTAATTTATCCATAGTTTTATGAAAACTGATAGATTAAATTGTAAATTCAAATTTTTAAAATCCTTATTAAATTTGAATTTTCGAAATTTAAATTGATAGGATATTTTAATTTGAATTGTGGATATGATTGATATCTATAATATCTTAATTATTATTTGAATAATTAGAGATATTTTAAAATAGAAATTTTTAAAATTAGATATAATGAGATAATATCCTTTTAGTTTTAAATTCAAATTTGAATAGATATTTTTAAAACTGATTATATGATAGTTGGTAATCTATTTTTGAATTTTAAATTTGTTTAAATTCAAATTAGAGATATTGTAGGAGATTTTATTTGTAAAATCTTCTATCTTTTAAATTTCAAATTTTGTGAAGATTTGAAATTTAATTTAAATCAGAATATCTTTTCAAATCTTCAAATTTGAATTTATGGTTAGTAGATATTTAATGAGATTAGATATTGATTTGAATTTTGAATTCAAATCTGACAGGATAAGATAATGGGAGATATTTAAGGAAGTTAAATTCAAATTAAGATTTCAAAAATTTGAAATTTAAATTTGAGATATTTAAGGAAATTTAATTAGCTAAATCTTTTATTTAAACTAATTAGATTTTGTGAAAATCTTTTCTAATTTAAATTTTAAATATTATCTTTCATATTTAAATATTTAATATCATCTTATCAATTAGAATTATTTAAATGTTAAATAATTTTAAATTACTGGAAATTAATAAATCATAAATAATTAATTATTTATCTGCTTACTACTTTTGTATTATTAGGATAATGTTGCATGCATGCCTAATAATTAAGTATTATTACATGATCTTTAGTAACATGTCATATAGGAAATTAGAGCTACTCTCATGCAAATATGAACATGCTTACATAATTGATTTTAGGTTACTAAACTAGTTAGATAACTAGGTAAAATCTATAAATCCCTTATTATAAAATATTGAGTGGGAGAAGGTATGTGATACCTATGGTGTCCATTATTGGTTCGTTATGTATTAGGATGAACCTTGCCTCAAAATCTTGCTGAGCTCCTGTAGGAGAGTTTTTCGTCCGGATAATACTCGAAATGAGCTTCTAAGGATAAGGTACTAGGTTGACTATATGAGGCTGATCGCCCGTAGGAGACGGTCTTATATAGAAAGCTTAGTTACCAAAACAATGGTTAAACACTCAACTCGAAACATTAATATCCTCCCATAGGAGTTCTTATTAAGCTGATTGCATGACTTCCCGTAGGAGGCTTGTAATCAGTGGTAGGTTAAATTACCATGAATATAAGTGATAGTCTTAGGGATACTTCACTTGCATATTATATGCTTAAATACTTTATGTTAATTATTCAAAACATAATAAATGATGTTTGCTTATACGTGGAATATTTATTTATTTTTCAGTAGATATGACACTTAATCCTTTATCCACTTTACTCATACAAAATAAGCTGGAAGGTGAAAACTATGTAGACTGGAAATGTAACCTAGACATAATGCTTACTGCTGCTAAACATAAGTGGGTTCTCACCACTCCATGTTCTGCTCAGCCAACTGAGGAATCCACTAACGATGAAAGAAACTTATATGATAAGTTGAAGCAATCTGATGAGATGGCTAAGTGCTATATACTTGGCTCAATGAGCAATATATTGCAATAACAACAACGTGGGATGGATACTGATGTTGACATTATGCTGAGTGTTGATGAAATGTTCGCCAGTCTCGGTCGTCAAGCTAGAAATGAGGCTACAAGTGCATTTACGAATCTTCGTCAAAAGAAGGGTACTCCAGTTCGGAAACATATGATGAAAGTCATCGCATACCTTAACGAACTGGAAATCCTTGGAGCTGAAATTGATTGTGACACCCAAATTGACATGGTTTTGAACACATTGTCAGACACCTTCAATCAATTTAAGATTGATCAGGAAATTCACCGGAAGGATTATACTCGAACTGGCCTAATGAAAGATCTGCAAATAATAGAGAATATTCTTAAGAAGAATAAGTCGGGGTTAGCTGAGACTAATGTAGCTCAAGCTAGTTCTTCCAAACCTAAGTCGAAAGGCAAAGGTAAGTGGAAGAAAAAGACTCATGCTTCTCTGGCTCCAAAGAAAAAGAAGACCAAGAAAGATGCCAAACCAAAGGGAAAATGTTTCCACTGCGGTGAGGATGGACATTGGAAGAGGAACTGCAAAACTTACCCAGCCCTTAAAAGGGAAAAGGACAACGGCAAGGACAAACAAGATAATGACAATTTTTTGTTCATTGAGGCTTGTCATGTGGTTGATTCTATCGATTCTTGGATCGTAGATTCGGGAGCCACTGACCATGTTTGTAATACTTTGTAGGGGTTCAAGGAAACTAGAAAGTTCGCTAGTGAAGAGTTCACGCTGCGATTGGGAGATGGCTCAATAGTTGAAGCTCGTGCAATAGGAGATGTTTTTTTTTTTGAATTTCGATGATTTTAGGTTTTTAGAAATAAAGAATTGTTATTACATTCCGGTGTTTAAACGGAATTTGATTTCTGTTTCCTGTTTAATGAGATAAGGTTATTCTGTTCATTTTGACAACAAAGTTTCTATTAAAAAGAATAAAAGTCTTATTTGCACTAGTACTCATAGGAGTAATCTTTTCTTTATTCAACCTAAAAGTATCTCATTACACCATCTTGAAAATGTATCTGAACATATAGAATCTAAACATAAGAAAGTGAAAGTGAGTACTAATGATGAAACTTATCTCTGGCATTTGAGACTTGGTCATATTAACCTAAACAGAATTCAAAGATTAGTCAATGATGGACCTCTAATTTCGTTAGAAATCAAACCATTACCAACTTGTGAATCCTGTCTGGAAGGTAAAATGACTAAAAGACTATTTACTAGAAAAGGTCTTAGAGTTCAAGAATGTACACTAATGTCTGTGGGCTCTTGAATATTCAAGCACAAAGAGGATTTGAATACTTCATTACGTTTAGGATGATTATTCTAGATTTGGTTATATTTACCTAATGCAATGCAAATCGGATTCTTTTGAAAAGTTCAGAGAATTCAAAGCAGAAACTGAAAAGTAGTTAGGAAAGAACATAAAGACCCTTCGATCTGATCGAGGTGGTAAATACCTCTTTGGAGAATTCTCTAAATTTCTCAAAGACAATGGGATCCTATCCCAACTCATAGCACCTGGTACGCCTCAACTAAATGGTGTTGCTGAAAGAAGAAATAGGACACTTTTGGATATGGTTAGGTCGATGCTCAGTTATTTATAATTACCCGCATCTTTTCGGGATTATGCCTTAGAAACTGCTATATACCTGCTGAATAGAGTTCCTTCTAAGTCGGTACCTAAGACTCTATTTGAACTATGGAAAGGACATAAACCTAGTTTGCGTCATATCCATATTTGGGGTTGTCCAGCATACGTGTTGAAAGGGAAAACGACTAAGTTAGAATCACGATTTGAATTGTGTCTATTTGTAGGTTACCCAAAAGGAACTAGAGGGTATTATTTCTATAGTACTGAAGAAAAGAAAGTGTTTGTGAGTACAAATGCTACTTTCTTGGAAAAAAACTATATGAAAGATTTCAAGCCCAAAAGTAAGTTAGTTCTAGAAGAATTAACTGATGACGTTATCAGCCCATCTTTAGAAGATAAAATAGAGAAAGCACTTAGAAAAGATAAATCACTTGAAACTCAACAAACATCGGATCCTCATCGTAGTGGGAGAGTTGTGAGACAACCTGAAAGATACTTGGGAATAGGAGAGTCTTGTGACCTAGAATCTGATCCTTACACCTACAATGAGGCAATGGATGATGTTGATAAAGATCTCTGGCAAAAGACAATGGAATCTGAAATAGAGTCCATGTACTCTAATAGAGTCTGGGAACTTATAGATCCACCTGAAGGGATAAAACCCATCAGGTGTAAGTGGGTCTATAAGAGAAAGAGAGGAATAGATGGGAAAGTAGAGACTTTCAAGGCAAGGTTAGTTACAAAGGGTTATACACAAAAAGAAGGTATCAACTATGAAGAAACCTTCTCTCCTGTAGCTATGATCAAGTTTATTCGTATACTCTTATCCATCGTTGCATCTCTTGATTATGAGATATGGAAAATGGACATTAAGAATGCATTCCTGAATGGCAATCTTGATGAATGTATCTATATGATACAACCAGAAGGAATCGTTGAAAAGTGTCAAGAAAGAAAAGTTTATGAACTTAAAAGTTCTATTTATGGACTCAAGCAAGCATCTAGATCATGGAACATAAGATTTGATGAAGCAATTAAGTCTTATGGTTTTGAATGAAACATAGATGAACCTTGTGTCTATAAAAGAATTCAGGATAACAAAGTGATCTTTCTGGTACTGTATGTTGATGATATTCTAATCATTGGGAATGATGTTGGATCATTATCATCAGTGAAAGTCTGGTTAGCACAACAATTTGATATGAAGGACTTAGGTGAAGCTTGCTATGTTCTAGGAATATAGATTCTACGAGACAGAAAGAACAAACGCATAGCTTTATCACAAGCTTTATGTGTAGACAAAATACTGGTAAAGTTTGCAATGCATAATTCTAAGAAAGGTTTAACACCCTTTTGTAAAGGAATTACTCTGTCTAATGAGAATTCTCCTAAGAAAGAAAAAAAAGAAGGAACATATGAGAAATATTCCTTATGCTTCAGCAGTGAGAAGTCTCATGTATGCCATACTTTGCACAAGACTAGATATTTGATATGCTGTTGGGATTGTAAGTCGTTACCAATCCAATCCAGGACCTGAATATTGGGGTGCAATCAAGCATATTCTAAAGTATCTTTGGAGAACTAGAAATCATATACTTGTATATTCTGGAGAATATCTAACACATGTTAGATATACTGATTCGGATTTTCAATCTAATAAAGACTCTAGAAGATCAACCTTTGATTCAGTCTTTATCCTTGGTGGTGGAGCCATTATATGGAGGAGTATCAAGCAATCTTGTGTTGCGGATTCAACCATGGAGGCCGAATATGTGGTAGCTTCTGAAGCAGCTAAAGAGGCGGTCTAGCTTCGTAATTTCCTTTTGAATCTTGAGGTAGTACCTGGAGCATAGCAACCTATGACACTTTACAGTGATAACAGTAGAGTAGTTGCTAACTCCAGAGAGCCCAGAAACCACAAGAAGGGAAAACGCATAGAGAGAAAATATCATGTACTCAGAGAAATTGTTCAAAAAGGAGACATGATAGTGAGTAAGATAGCGTCTATAGAGGACCTTGCTGATCTGTTTACCAAATCTTTGGTTACCAAAGTATTTGAGGACCACTTAGAAGGAATGGGACTACGTAATATGTCACATCTGCTTTAAAAGCTAAGTGGAAGATTGTTAGAATAATATCCTATAAAGCAGTTTATTATTTAGATATTATAAATAATATTTATTGGATTATTTAGTATCTATTTGTTATTAATAAATTCCATGTTATGAATTTATATTTCATTTATGTCCCATTGATATACATGTGATATGTATGTTTATCCTATGCAAATATCTAAAAGATTCCAAGACATAAAATGAGTAATAAAGAATTATTCGTATGATGAGTTCATATGTGGGAGACATTATATTCTTTATTTCATTATGTCTAAATTAAATTGTTCGCATTCTGTATATTGAAGATGAAATACTTTACTATGCCATAGAATGTAGTGTTTTCTATTTAATTAATGAAGTCTCTAATTATCGAAGTGAGTCTTCGGATAGAAACACTAGTGTGTTATAAGAAAGTTATAACAGTATCGAACAGGACCATGTGAATTAGAATTTGAGGTTAAGTACTGTAACTCAAATTTCTAATTTTACTAATCTAGCACTATTGTAGAAGACCTTAATCCTAGTGATTAACAAACTTACTTTCATGTGTTTTGTCTTTTTGAGTTACTAAAGGACTAGTTCCGATTAATGGTTCGAACTCCGGTATTTTGGAAGATAAGGTATATGAAATGTGTAGAATATTTTTCATGATGGACACCATGCATATGATGTTACTTTGAGTTTTTTCAAGTACTTGGATAATATAAACCAGGGCCCCGGTATTCACTATGTGAATTTGACTGTGTTGGTATAAGCAGATACAAACACCATAGTCAACTATTATCCATTAGATGAAAAATGGCAACTCAAATGTAAATATGTACTAGAGGGGTAATACGGTAATTTCACCCTACTAGTACGATATTACATTGGGGTATGTCTACAGGTATAGTATATGCTAAATGGATCAAGCTAATTAATAGTTAATAAGCTTTACAGAAAATAAATGACATTTAGTTCAAGAGTTCAATATTAGGCCTATAGTGGTGTGCCTCAATATTAATAGACAAGGCTCAATCATAATTAAGAGTTAATTATGATAGTGGGTATATGGTTCATTGGAGCTTGGGCTTTATGAATCCATCTAGTCCCCTGTCTAGCTCAAATTAAAACCCAATAGTCATTTGATGATCAGTTAAGCCCAACAAACCCAATAAGCCCATTAAGATTTACTAATCTCTCTATATTTAAGAGAAAAGTTATCTAGCAACGAGATACAAGTTATATACAGGAAACACCCCTCCAGAAGAGAGTGTCACATGAAAACAGAGAGAGAGAGAGCAGAGAAAATCAGCCACCACTAGGGATTCACTGTCCTTGGTGTTTCGGCCATCCCGGAGAAATTGGTTGGAGAAGATTGTCTTCTTATTCATCTGCAGATCTCTTTGTTGGGAATCAAGAAGGTAACCACCCACTGGATCAATCAAACGGCTTTCGAGAATAGACGGGAAGACGAGAAGATTGTGGAGCGAATGCGGGTATTGTTCTTGTCTAGATCAAGAGTTAATTCATGTTAGATCACGATCTGAAACGTTTTGTAAAAAGAAAAATTTTAAACGACCAATTCCGCTACGTTTCTTGATTTTACAAAACTATGGTGTTCTTGAAAATAATTTTATGAAAATATTTTCTAGAAATTTATTCCAATAAACACCAGCACACTCATGAGTCTATATTGAGAGTTATTGAACTCTTACTATTATATTTTCAAAAGGAATACTTAAAGTTCAAGTTTGGTTTACCTATGGCCAAGGTAGGACTTTTTTGTGAACTGGTGTAGTATTCATATATGCCCCTAATTTTGTGTTGCATATTTTCAAAAATATTTTTGAAAAATTGTTTATGATTTTTAAAAATGAAATGAGATTAGATGGGAGGTAGGTGTCGCTGTAGAGACAACCTATTCTATTAGAACTTTATTTCTGGGGGATTATAGTGTTGTTAATGATTTTATCTGTATATTGGGTATTGAGTCATTTTTATATGATTTCCTTTTGTACCAAAAACTTAAGAGTCTTTGGAGGTAATTGAAGATTTGAGATTATTATTATATTCCTATATTAGGCAAAGAGACTTGGAGAGTCTCTAAGTTTAATTTTGGTATGAGTTAATAACCTATTATATTACCTTGGATAAAAGATTTGGGAAGTCTTTGGACTATATTTGTTATATGGATACTTGCATTTAATATACATGGACTACAGTGGTCCTATTGGCATTTGTTGTGCTAAGTACTTATGTGTTGAAAATTTCCATTCATAGCGATTCTAGTCTTGTCCTTAACTAGGAATGCGTCATGTACATGGTTGTTTCTTACTTGTTATGAAGGATGATAAATGACTTATGTCATTGTGCTCTTATTATCATTTCTGACTTCTGGACATGTCTATCTTATATATGGTGCAACACTAGTACTTTTGTTTCCCATTCGAAATATTATTGGGTGTAATATTGTGTTGATGAGAATCTTATTAGAGTCTTTAGACTCAGTGATTATTTAAGACTAAGTTTACTGTAGACAAATAGAATAGTCCCAGTATGTTATTGATCTGGTGTGATCTAGGGACAATATTGTACATACCTGACATTTGATCTGCTATACTATATTGGTGCCTAACAATCACTGTTCTGATTATAGAAGTCCTATGGTTTTGACTTCTAGTCCTGATTAACGCTTCTATTTTGCGAATAATTACTAATTTGAGGTCATCAATTCCTAACTCTTGTGTCAAGGCCTTATTCCTAGTGATGAGTCATCTTGAGATTCTATGTCTTTTATGTACATCCTTATTATATACCTTTATGTGGTATTAGTATATTGGCAGAGTCCTAACACTAAGTAAGAAGTGCATATTTTACACTTCTTGATTTAACCAGTGTTTGATTTGCTACTCTTATACTCTATGACCAGTGGTTCACTCTCTTTTTGGATATTACCTCTTATTGTTTTACTTGTACCCCTATCGTATTTGAATTTCATGACGAAATTCTTTTAAGGAGAGAATGATATAAAACCTCTTAAAAATTATAAGGGTAAAATGGTCTTTTGGCCCAATTGTTTTAAATATATATATTTAAAATTCGAATTTTGGGTTATAATATGAAAAGTTTTGAAAGAGTGACCAATTGGCAAAACAAAAGGACTTGAATGACAAAATTTTCAAACTAGGGACTTATTTGTAAAATCTGGTGTCCATTTATAATAGGGCATGTGCTCCTCTCTCTCTCTCTCTCTCTTTCTCTCTTTCTCTCTCTCTCACATTCATTATTGATTTTCCTGATTGGGTTCTGTAGTACCCAATCAAGCATTGTCAAATTGTCACGTATATAATGAATGAAACAGGCCTCGTTCAACATACTTGATTTAAGGTGCATCTAATATCATTTTTTTTTTTGTTTTAAATAATATCAAATAGTCCTTTTACTCTTATAATGAATGAATAAATGTGCCTGCTTTTTCTTTTATTTATAGCATTAATTGGATATTTTGTATATGTATAATGTATATGTGGAAGAAAGATAATATGTAGTCTTTTGATGATGCAGTTGGCATGTTCTGTTGTCAATGCCAGCTGGAGAAGTTGTGGATCCGCCTCATTCTCTGAAGCATACAGNTCTCTCTCTCTCTCTCTCTCTCTCTCTCTCTCCCTATGTGTTAGAACGAAGGAAAAATGCCGAAAATCGTCGAAGCTCCGATCAGTCGCCTCTCGTTGTTGTTCAGCCACGCCACCGACCAACGTTGACATCCCTCTCACCGGACGAACCTCCCGCCGCCAGTTACAGCACTGCCCGATGTCGCTATCGCAAGAAAAAGGCAAAAAATGCCATTGCTTACAAAGCTTGCCGGCGCCGATTCCGGCATCCTTTTGCCATAAAACCAGTTGAGTTCAACTCATTTTGTCACGATCTTTCACATGGTATATATATATATATATATATATATATATATATATATATATATATATATATATATATCTAAACTCGAATTTTCCTGATTGATTTTTACCAATTTTTTCAATTTTGAGTTATTTTAGCTTCGTATTTAAATTTTTTAATCCAATCGTTAGATCATAAAATAAACCTCATATTTGTGATGTATGCATGAACACATGAATTTTGATATATATATATATATATATATATATATATATATATTGACTATATTTAGTGACAAACATAAAAAGAGAAATTTGATTACTCAAATTTACCTCATTTTGCATGCTATGAGTCCAAGTTCAGCCCAAGCCTAAATTAGTCAAGTTATATGTCTAACTTAGTATTTTTGGGTATTCAGAATTCAGTGATGATGTCCGTTTCACGATCTGAAGCTTCGATTAAAAAATCAAAAGTTCAAATCTATCGATCAAATGTTCAAAAACGACGCCCAACCCTTCAAATGACACCCAAATGATGTGATACGTCCTCCTTAGCACTCTAACACTATTTGGACATTCGATTAAGGTATGGATTCAATTACCTCGTTTATACGTATTGTTTTAGGATGTGATAAAATTTATACAATTAGTCATTAACTAAAATAATAAGTGACACTAGTTAATAATAAGTGACAAAAGTGTGATAAAAATGCAATATTTAATTAAGAAAATATAATATGTCAAAATTATATTAGACAAAAAAGAACTTTGACATCTCAAAGACAAGTATCAATTTCTCATTAAAAAGTTATTAAAATTATTATGCCATGTGTCACTATGCCACCATGCCATTTGTCATATTACTCTTTTACATATAGATGCCAAGCTCTACCTGTGACACAATATAAGCCACTTGTCAAAAGCCTAATATTCAGTTTGTGCTAAAGACATCTATTATGCTTAGGTGTCAAATTATGACGAGCTTATGAGCTCAACTTCACCTCTTCACCGTTTGCGACACTTATATATATAGGCATATGTAATAAGCAGCAACAATTCACCCTCTTGCTTTATTCATATTATTCACATTTCTGAAAACTATTTCTCTTTTGGTTTAGTACAGATACTCGCTTATTTATCCTTTCGTTCATAAACTCCTAATATCCTATCATCTACACGTTGTTCTATCCGAGGCTCATATCCATCTCCCTGTATATATATAGAGGTTGCCAATCCAATAGGTTGGGTATGTATTATTTTTTTTAGCCGTTGGATCACCATTAGATGGTGATCTAATGCCTATAATGAAGTGCATGAAAAGACGTACATCATTAATGCACTTTCTCTTTCTTATTTTTTATAATAAAAAAATGTGCATGCTAAATTTTTATTGGCCAAATTAATACCTATGCATAGATAAAAAAAAAATACCTACTAAATTGGTGCCCATATATNTATATATACAAATATTCCTATACTCACGTACATATATCTGATTTCTAAAATTTCAATTTTACCATATATACCTTACGTCCAATTTCCTTCACACCGTGTACATATATATATATATATATATAAATCTACATATTATTGTTATTATTATTACAATTATTATTTTGTAAGTTTTGAGAATACTGAGCTACTCACTCATTATTCCTCTTACTCTAAATATCTGCAAGGTGTTAATAATATATATTGTGTTAATATTTAAATTCTTCACTTTAAATATTATAGATCTGTGATTCTGAGTTATTTAGTAAGCTAAGCTGTAACAAATACGACCCTTGTTTGCAACCGTTCACGTTAAATTCAGTACTTTCATTTTCTTTTATCTCTGACAATATGACTGCAATCACATCTGTCAAAGATCTAAATTTTTAATTATTTATTTTTTAGTATTATTTATTTATATTTCTGACTTAATGATTAGGATCATCTGTATTAAAAAACTAACCATCTTTTTGTTTGTTTCTGACCATTCAGCTGGTATCACCTACGTTAGAAATACTGACTATCTAATATTTGGTGATGGTCATTGAAATCACCCACACCTGTTTACTTGCAGGTTTAAGTGTTAAAGATGCTAACAATTTTTCGACACATGAAATTGTATTGTTACGATTTTTCACATTATTTTCTCCATTTTCTACTACTATCTTGCTTATCATAATTAAGTGTTCTTACACTTAATTAATTTTTCCCTAATCAAATTACAAAAAAGCACCCTCAGAACATATACTTTAATTTAAATTATGCATTATGACTACTTTGTGAAAAATTATAAATAAAATAATATTTTGATAAACTGTTGGAAAATCTTAGATTATTCTAGAATTGGACTACGTGACTTCTATACATATTTATGAAATCATGATTTTGGAGTGATTCAGCGAATTTACTACCCATAGTACAGTAAATTCCAGAATAATATCAAGTGGAGTTTTAAAGCATTATTTGGTTATGTTTTGCATAATTTCTACATATCTTGTTATATGTAGTACATATCATAGGATCACACATGAGATACATCTTAGGCATCGCAGTATTTAGTAGACAGCCAATATTCCCGCCCTCAGTGAGAGCCTATAAACTCGTGCAGAGTTATCTGATTATTCCTATTCGGTAGGTATAGGCATTCAGCTGCCCCTCCAGTTCAATAGGCTTAGACACGTAGGTGTCAGGTAGAGAGTACTTAGTACACGTAGTACGAGTTGCTCTAGTTCGTGATGAGAGGATGTGAGCTCATGGGATGGGATGATTTATGATATGTAAAATCTTATGATTATGGTTTTGGTTTTAAATATGTGATTATTCTAGATTTCTATTATTTTATAAGCTCAGTTTATAAATAGATTTCGGAAAAAGTATTAACCATGCAAGTTTGTTAAAAATTGTATTAATTCAAAAAGATAATTGAGTTTCTACTAAGTATTCACGTGCTCATCTCATACTTCCTCCTACTTTTAGATGTTAATTTATTTTGTCGTAACTGTTCTGGTGGCTTAACAAGCACACTTGAAATATGGTTGTAGTTTCAATCCTCTTCATTGGTTCGTTCATACTCTCTATAATATATTTTCTCCTCTTTGCCAAATTTATTTAGTTAATTGTTGTATATTTACTAAGTGGACGTATGAAGATGATTTCTCTATAAAATTGAGTACTTCGAAATACAAATAATTCTGTGTAAATAAATTAGACATTGGATTTAAGTTTTGAATAGACTCGTTTTACCAAAATTTATGAAATAACCAAGGTTCCTAAATTAATTTATTTAGAATTTTCTCTAAACTTTAAATGAAGGATTTCTTTGGAAAATTAATACTAAAAAAAAATTATTGATTATGAAATTTTGTTATTTTTGAAGATAAATCTAAAAATTCTAAGTACTTGATTTTCTAAAATTTTTGAAAAATTTCTATTTATCATTGTTTCAACCTAAAATTACTAAAAATCATGGATTTGGATTTCCGGTCGTAACATTGCAAGCAAATATAATTTAGAGGAATTATATATATATATATATATATATATATATATATATATATATTCCTACTTCGCATAAAAGTATCCCATTAATCAATAAAATGATTTAAAAGAATAATTTAAGAAAGAAAAAAAAATGACACCTATCTTCGTCAATCTCTCATTCTTTTTCAATTTCTAGGAACATTCTATATCAAAACTCCCTTCTATCTTTTGCCTTATTATTTTTTTTTTCAAATTTCCTTTTATACGTAATTCATCTCTTCGAGTTCTAATTTCTTTAATATCTTTAATCTTAAATGAAAGCAGATGAAGTGAAATTTCTTTGCTTAATACCCAGTTTATTTTGTTTTACTTTTTAATTTTTTTTCTAATACCGTGTGTACAATATTTTCTCGTATTAATTGTTTATTTCTCTCATAATTTTTTGTTTAATGACTCAATCTTTTCATCCTAAAAATTAAAACTGCTAATTAGTCTTAATTCATGGATTTTTATGGAAAAAAATGTTAGTTTTAGAGGGTATTTGATGTGCTTTTAATATAGCTTTTAATTTATGGTCCTGATTTATCTTTTTATTAATTTTAGGGGTGCCTTACAATTTATAATGTTGACAATAAAAATGAATAGGAATAGAAATTACAACATGGGAAACTAAATTGTAGGGAAATTACATGTTCATGTTTCATGGCTATTTTGGAGAAAATAAAGTATTAATTATAAATACTTATGAAATAAGGAATAAAAATGGGAATGAAAATTACAATATAGGAAATAACTATAGCATGGGAATGTTTTTTTTCTTTTTAAAAAAGAATATAAGTCCTCAGGTCATTAACAGGTAGCCCTTAATTTATAGAAATTAATTATTTTCAATATCAAAATGCTCATTAATTCCATTGGATTTTTGGTACATCATTAATATTCAAAATCCGNATATATATATATATATATATATATATTATATAAACTCTTGAGCAGAAATAAAAGAAAAAAATTAAAGCTGACTTCTTAGAGATTAGGACCAGCAAAATAAGGCGTTTCACTCGTGTCCGATTAAGTTGTTTGTAGTAGAAAGCAAATAATATAATACTATATGTATCTTGGTTAGTTCATAGGTAATCAGATAAAGATACTATAGGAAATAAAATGGTCAAATATGCTACTATATGTGTCTTTGTTAGTTCATAGGTAATCAGATCAAGATACTATAGGAAACAAAATGGTCAAATATACTATCAAGTAGCGTCTAAAATTGAACAAATTAAATTACGTAATCTATGTTGTGTAATTGAACCGGACATATTTAGCATGGGAGGCTATTTTTTTTTAGTATATAACAAACGGCGGGAGACGGCCATAATCATCGTAGTGGATTTGCCGTTGTTCAGTTTAATTTAGAAATTGAAAAGCCAATAATAATAATAATAATAACTCACAATGTGTAAAAACACAAAGGAATATTCATGACTAAGTTAGCTAATAATGACTTTGATTCCTTTTCTTTCATAAATTAACATGTGGCACTGCCGATAGTATCATGACCCAAAACTCGGACTAGTAACAAAAAAGAAATTTCACTAAGATAGAAAATATTTCCTTGATTTATTTTTAAAAAGTCTTAAAAGTTTCAATTTTACAAACAGTCTATTTAAATAAAATATTTAGAATTTTATCTCGTGAACCTCTCCTATAGTTCGTATACACCATTAAACATTGATCGAATAATAACCAAAAAATATAAATCAAATTTAAGTCCAAGTATCATCATCATCTACAACAACTATCAAATACCAAAATAGCATATATAAAGTTCACAAACTTAATATAAAGTAGTAATCTAGGTTTAATGCTAAATCAAATCCAAACAATCCAAATACCATAACAATAAACTTTTAGCATTACCAAGACAACGAACTACAATCAAAGATGGCATCTCAATCTTTTTGGTCACTAAAGTTGTATTGAACACCACTTGAGGAAGGAAGGTAGGAGTAAGCATAAAATGCCAGTAGAAAAGCAATTACCCCGTTTGAAAATATTTTAGTGATAGAAAGTTCTTGTATGGTTAGTTTAAATCTAAAACATATATATATATATATATATATATAATAGTCCAATATCGGTAATCCATATGTATATATAAGACAGTGTAATCACAATCATTCAATTCATAAGCACATGATATAAATCAACACATACAAATAAGCTCTCATCCTTTCATTAATGGAAACTCAGTAAGATAGCACTAAGTGTATCAAACAGCCTGTCTGATGTTGACCTATATGGCTTTCAATCTTATCTTATTTTGATAATAACAAACATGTGATTTGGTTACTAATAACTAGCTTGAGTTTGTAGTTATGAAGTTGAAAATGAAATTGATAAAACTCGAGAAATGAAGTCCTCAAGAATAATGCATCATTGAAAAATCTCGAAAGTTGAAAATGAATGTGAAGAATTAAGATTCAAGACTAAATCTAAATAGGTTAAAATTTATCTCCTAGTCTTGTACTTGATTTATCGTATTGCACAGAATATTCTCTTTGATATGGCTCAAAAATCTTTCAAATAATTTTTCAAACAAATCTTCAAAGAATTAGCTAAATTTTAAATCTATTGATTATTTGAAAATAAATATTATTTCTAATCTAGTCCGAATATTCTCAAAAGTACATTTTCTTAATGTTAAAAATGTTTTGAAAAGGGAACTTTTAAGAACAACCAAATTAGTTCAAAGAAATAAAAAAAAAAATTATTTCTGACTGATTTTGGTCGACCAAAATAAAGACCAAAAATGACCGTTGGAGCTGAACTGGCATATCAGACTCTAACGGCTAGTTTTTTGGTCAGCCAAAATTATTTCCGGTCGACCAAAATTTTGGTATCAAGATACCAACGATCGAAAACGGCTAGTTTTTGAAGATGCCTTTAAATAGAGTCAAGTTTGATGACTTAAAAAGAGAGAATACAAACCTATATTCATACCCAACCAGTTTCTAAGTACAAGAGCTCTCTTTTACTCAACTATAACTTTCAAATCTATTTGAGCCATTCCTAGAGTATCATTTGTACATTGTTTTCAAATCATCTAAGTTATCTTGTATTATTTCTTTGAGAGGTGATTCTTTGAGTAAGTGTTCATTTGTATTTTTATAAAAATATTATTGAGAGGTGAGGTTAGCACCAGAGTCATAAATAATCCGGTATAGGTGAGGTTGACACCGGATTCTAAATAATCTGTGGTTAGGCGTAATAGAGCCGGATTCAAGACTATTGTAAAGGCGGGGGTATGCCTAAGAAGAAATCACTCCAGATTGTACAAGGGGTTGGTCAAGCCCATAATCTTGATCTGATAGTGGAAAGCTCTAAGCAATTTGCTAAGAGCCGGGGATGTAGACAAACCGTTGAATTTGTCGAACCTCATAAAAATAGCATTTGCATCTCTCTATCCCTATCTCTTTAATTTATTTACTTTGATATTGTGCTTACTTATTTGTTATTTTTACTTGCTCCATTCATTATTTGCTCAATCTTGTTACTTTATTCAAAAAGTTTGTAAAAGTCTTAAAAATCTAATTCATTCCCCTCTTGGGTTAGCTATTCTTAGGACAACAATTGGTATCAGAGCTTGGTGCTCAATTTCTAAAACTTAACCATTTTTGAGATGGCTAATCCAAACAACTTTTCTTTTCAATATGAGAGGTTGTCACCTTCCAAACCACCCTTCTTTAATAGAAGTGATTTTAACTATTGAAGAAGTCATATGGACACATATCTTAGATCCATAGATTTTGATTTATGGTATATTATCACAAGAGTTCCATTAAAAATGACAAAAATTGTTAATGGAGTTGAAGTAGAAAAAGATATTGAGGAATATGATGAAAAGGATAAAATGTCTTTTACCAAAAATGGAAAAGCAAGAAACATTCTTATGTGTGATCTAGATAGGAACGTATATAATAATGTTGAAAAAGCTAAGGATGATCATGAATTGTGGAATATGCTTAAAGTGTCATATCAAGGAACTAATTCCATGAATGAAACTAGAATTAATATTTTCATAAGAAACTATGAGTTATTCAAAATAGAAAAAGATGAATCTATTTCTCAAATATTTACTAGATTTACCTCCATCATTAACTCTCTTGGTGCTTTAGGAAAAAACCCTTCCAAATGGTGAGTTGGTGAGTAAGATTCTTAGAAGCCTCCCTCGAGTATATAGAAGCAAGGTGGTAGCTATTCAAGAAGTAAAGGACCTTAGAAAATTTACTCTTGAAGAACTTATGGGTTCCCTCATGACTCATGAAATCCTTATGAAAGAAACTAATGAAGATGAAGGAGAAGAAAGGAATCGCTCTTAAAGCCGCCTTACAAAAAAGCAATAAGAAAGAAGAAGAATTCACAGATAGTGAGCTAGAAGACATTGCCTTACTTACTAAAAGGTATAAGAAGTACTTAAATTTCAAAAAGAAGAATTTCAAGAAGAACATCAAAGGCAATGACTTCCGAGAAAAGAAAATGAAGGATGATCCCATCACCTGCTTTGAATGCAAGAAGCAGGGACCTATGAAGAATGAATGTCCTTTGAGAAAAAAAATGAAGAAGAAGGCAATGAAGGCCACTTGGGACGATAGTGAAGAAGAAAAGTCCAATGGAGAAGAACAAGAAGAAATTTCCAACATGTGCTTCATGGCAATAGAAAATGAGGTAAGCTCACTTGAACCTAAAAGTAAATTTCATGATGTTAGTGATACTAGTAGTGAGATTAGTGATAGTGATTGTGATTTATTATATGAAAACTTGTTGAGTGATTTCAATGATTTACACAAAAACTATGAAAAACTCATTTTCAAGAACAATGCTCTTAAAAATGAAATTTTTAGTTTGTCAAAAATAGTTGAAAAGTTTACCAAATAAAATGAAGTAAAATTACCTTGTAGTAGTTATGATATTTTGTCAAAAGAAAACACTTCCTTAAATGACAAGATTTTTGACTTAACTAAAATTGTCTACAAATTTACAAATGGAAAGAAAAACTTTGACATGATGCTTGGTAGACAAAATTGTGTTTTTGACAAAGGAGGTATTGGGTACAAATTTTCTATAAAGCAAAAATACCTCAAGAACTATTTTGTGAAAGCTAGTACAAGTGATATAAAGCACACTTACACTTATTGCAATCAAGATAGACATACTAGTTTTTCATGCTTTGTAAAGAAAAATGTATATTTTGGTGGAAAGCTAGTTTGGGTACCAAAAGAATCTAGAACTAACACTCAAGGACCCAAATTAGTACGGGTACCAAAAATCAAAGTTTGATTCTTACTAGTAGGTACAAAAGAAGAAGAACTTTTGGCTCTTGGATAGTGGTTGCTCCAAACACATGACCGGAGACTTCTCCTTGCTATCATCATACACACAAAGAAGTGGAGGACATGTCATATTTGGAGACAATGCTAAAGGCAAGATTTTGGGTGTAGGTAATATTGGTACTACATCCTCACCCATTATAGAAAATTTTTTACTTGTTGATAGTCTTAAACACAATTTGCTTAGTATAAGTCAACTTTGTGATAAAGGTTATAGAGTCATTTTTGAGCCTTCTAAATGCTTGATTGAGGATACTTGTTCAAAAGAAATTATTTTTTAAGAGGAAAGAAAAGACAATGTTTACACTATTGATATTGAAAAATATTTTAGTCAAGATAAATGTTTTTCGAGTTTAAAAGATGATTCTTGGCTTTGGTATAGAAGACTTGGATATGCTAGTATGAATACTATTTCTAAGCTTTCAAAGAAAAACCTTGTTAGTGGTTTACCAAGTTTACTTTTTGAAAAAGACAAGGTGTGTGATGCATACCAATTTGGAAAATAAGTAAAAAGCTTTTTTAAATCCAAAAACATCATTACTACTTCTAGACTCTTGCAACTACTTCACATGGATCTATTTGGACCATCAAGAGGAGCAAGTCTTGGTGGAAAACATTATACCTTTGTGATAGTTGATGATTTTTCAAGATTAACTTGAGTTCTATTTATTGCTCATAAAAATTGTTGGTAAATTGACCAAACACTTAGGAAAATCATGCATGCATACAGATATAAAAAATATATGATCATACCATGAACGCAGCAGAAAAATAGCAGATTTAGATTTTAAAATTTTTACATGAAAATATTTTTCATAATCATATAACACACATGCATCATATATAGGATCATGTACAACATAAATCAAATCTAGATAAAAAACCCTAGAGATGAGATTAGGGCTTACCTCTTGTAGCGTGTTCCTTCTCGATCACCTTATTGATGGTGATCAAACCTCCAACCCTAGATCTTCTTGTCTATACTCTTGCTCTTGGTTGACGAAGCGAGTAGGCACTAAGTCGAAACCTTCGTTGGAGAACGATCAAGAACGCCTTCTTGATCCTATGGAATACTAGGATGTGAGATGAGACTATGAGATTGTAGGAAACATTTTTCTCTCTCCCTTAGCCTAGGTTGGCCGAAATCTCTCTCTCTCCCTATGCCTTATGCGTGTGACTCCTTATGAGTTACTGTTTTGTTTTTCCTCTCATATATCTTATATATATAGGACCAAAAACTGCTAACCCTAGTCCAATTAGGATTGGGCTTGTTCTCCAATTTAGGCTTTGGATGTATTTTTATAAATATATCTAACTCATAAAACTTATTTATAAAAATACCAACTTCTGTGTAAAATCATTATTTTATACAGTTTCATGACACTTATTTCACAAATACCACCAACCAATTATTGAGCTTAGTTGAGCTAGACAAGGGACCTAATGGATCTAAATAATCTAAGCTCCAATAATATGATAAATACATAATAACTCTTATTATGGTATTTATATAAATATTATTAGTAAAAGGGACACTCTACTAAAGGCCCAACACTGCACTCTTAGATTAAATGTCATGCATTTTCTATAGATTTAATCAACTAACCTTGATTAACCGATCCATCTAGCATATTCTATACCACATATATAATCCTTATACAATGCCATAGTTCGATAGGTGAAATTATCGTAATACCCCTCCAACACCTATTTACCTTTAAGTTACTATCTTTCTATCAAGGAATAATGTTGTCGATAATTTTCTTCTCAATGGTCATTTAGACAAAATTATCAACCAATTCACAAAGTGAATACTAAGATCTTAGATTTAATTAGTCCATGAATCTTAAAAGAACCTAAAGTGGCATTAATGCATAGTGTCCTTAACTATTTGGTGTTCCCATCAATTCATAAGTCATAACCTCCAATATGCCAGAGTTCACCTCTAACTTCATAGAGGTTAGTCTTTTAACAAATCAAAAGGCTATAACCCATGAAAACAAGTCCAGTCAAACATCAAGGATTAAGATTTATATGCTAAGAGCTAGTTTGTGATAATATAAGAATTAAGTTACGGCACTCTAATTCTTTATATTACCTGGTCCAGTTTAATACACATAACTTGTTTATGTTGTATTAGTGTTTCTATCAGAAGTCAGATACTTCAATGATTTGAGACACATCATTCCCGTTGAGATAGACAAACACTACAACCTATAGTAAATAAAGTATTCTATCTTTATTTACAGATTGTAAACTACTTCATTTAGACTTAGATAAAGAAATAAGTCTCTCCATAATTAACACTTAATCATGTTTGATTCTTTATACACATATAAAGTCATGGAATCTTTTTCAGATGAATAAACTATTCAACTAAGATAGTTTAATCTAGCAAATATCATAATTTTATATAAGAGATAGTTGTTTATACTCAAAAGGGGAAAATTAGAAATATGCTTTTTAGGGCAAAAATCCCAACAATCTCCCACTTATCCAAAAAGCAGTTACTAAAAACAACATACTAAAAAATCTAAAATGTTCCAAATGACCAAAATTAATAAATGCAAAAACTAAGTGTTCAACTAACAACTTAATGACTAAGAAAAGCAATGAAGATCATAAGCTCTCTCTTCATCGTTTCCTTGACGGACTTCCCTTTCATCCTCCAGAAAGTCTTCACTTCTGCTGATGAAGGTAGTATTCGTAGATTATCTGTAAAGAATGTAGCCCTTCTCTTCCTTTGGATAGCCAATCAGAAAATACTTTTCTGAATTCTTGTCAACTTCATCTCCCACTTTCTTGCACGCGTATACTTTATAACCCCATACCTTTAGATGCTCTAAGCTCTCTATATAGCCCATCCATATCTGAAAAGGTGTCGAAGCAACTCTATCTGATAGAATGAAGTTGAGGATGTATAAAGTTGTCCTTAAAGCATAATTCCAGTATCTATAGGACAGCAGTGACTCCTTGTACATCAGCTCTATGATTTGCTTGAGTCTGATGTTACACCTCTCAGTAGCTCTTATACGACTATGCTCATAGATAGTCACATATTCATAAGGAATAGCAAGATTGGCTAGTGTTGGCCTCAGCAAGTCTCGAAGAGAATCTACATCTTCATGTTTGGCTTCAATCTTGAACTTCTTGACCTTGGTGTCATGTTGCATTCATACCTTTCTATCGAACTCATGGAAAGCATCTGGGACTTCATCGTATCTCTTGAGAAAATAAACTTGACCGAAGTCCGAATATTCATCAACAAAGGTGATAAACAATGTATGCTTGTT
>JXTB01000104.1:558501-574245 GCA_002914805.1 Parasponia andersonii | reverse complement strand
AATAAACTATTCAACTAAGATAGTTTAATCTAGCAAATATCATAATTTTATATAAGAGATAGTTGTTTATACTCAAAAGGGTAAAATTGAAAATCTACTTTTTAGGGCAAAAATCCCAACAAAAATGATGTTTTAAATGTACTTACTATTTTTTGTAAGAAAGTGCAAAATGAAAAAGGCTACACCATCACATCTATTAGAAGTAATCATGGTGGTGAGTTTGAAAATGATGAAATGGAAGCTTTTTGCTATAAAAATTGTTTTGATCATAATTTTTTCGCTCCTAGAACTCCACAACAAAATGGAGTTGTAGAAAGAAAGAATAGAATCCTACAAGAAATGGCATGAAGCATGCTAAATAAAAATAGTTGCCAAAATATTTTTTGGCCGAAGCGGTAAGTACTGCTTGTTATATTGTGAATAGAGTTGTGATAAGATCAATTTTGAACAAGACACCTCATGAGCTTTGGAAAAGTAAAAAACCCAAAATTAGTTATTTAAAAGTTTTTGATTGTAAATATTTTATTTTGAATACTGAAGATAATTTGGGAAAATTTGATTCAAAATCCGATGTTGGTATTTTTCTTGAATATTCTACTATTAGTAAAGCTTATAGAGTTTTCAACAAAAGAACATTGATAGTAGAAGAATACATGCATGTTGTTTTTGATGAGTCTAACACTCTCCATGAGGAGAGCAATGTAGATGATGATGATGATGTTGTAGGTTTGGAACAAAGCTTAAATGAATTAAGTGTCAATGAAAGATCAAATGAAAAAGAGGACATCCGACTACAACAAGACAAAAGTCTTAAGGAAGAAAGATGCGACAATGGTAATATTCTAACTATTCCTCAAGATTTAAAATTTAGTCATGTTTATCCTAAAGACCAAATTCTAGGTGATCCCTTACAAAGTGTCATAACTAGAGCATCACTTAGAAATATTTACAACAACTTAACTTTCCTCTCTCAAATTGAATCCAAAAATTTTAAAGACGCCGAAAAAGATGAATTTTGGATTTTAGTAATACAAAAGGAACTAAATCAATTTAAAAGAAGTGATGTATGGGAATTAGTTCCAAGACCTAGTGATCATTCAGTTATTGGAACTAAATGGGTCTTTAAAAATGAGCATAGGGTGATTGTGCGAAACAAGGCTAGATTAGTGGCCCAAGGTTTCAATCAAGAAGAAGGTATCGATTATGAAGAAACCTTTACATCCGTAGCAAGATTAGAATCTATTAGAATGCTCTTAGCATTTGCATGCCATAAGAATTTTATTCTTTACCAAATGGATGTTAAGAGTGCATTTTTAAATAGATACATTTTAGAAGAAGTTTATGTAGCCTAACCCCCCGGTTTTCAAAATCATAAGTATCCGGATCATGTTTACAAATTGAAAAAGGCTTTATATGGGCTAAAACAAGCTCCTAGAGCTTGGTATGATAGATTAAAAAACTTTTTGATCTCAAATAAGTTTTTAATGGGAAAAGCGGATACTACTCTTTTTATTAAGAATAAAGGGGTGGACATGATAATTTTGCAAATCTATATTGACGATATTATATTTGGAGCCACTAATGTTTATCTCTTTGAAGAATTCTCTAAGTGCATGCATAGTGAATTTGAAATGAGTATGATGGGAGAATTGAACTTCTTCCTTGGGTTTCAAATAAAACAATCCAAAGAAGGAATCTTCATCAATCAAGCAAAGTACATCAAAGAGCTACTCAAAAAGTTTGATCTTGAGCATTCAAAACCAATGAAGACACCAATTAGCTCATCAATCAAGCTTGATAAATATGAAAACAGTAAAGTAGTAGATATTACTAAATATCGAGGTATGATCAGATCCTTACTTTATCTTACCACTACTAGACCGGATATCATGTTTAGTGTTATCTATGTGCTAGATATCAACTAATCATAAAGAATTCCATCTTAGTGCAGTTAAACATATTTTAAAATATTTACATGGCAATATGAATATAGGATTATGGTACCTAAAGGCACATACTTTGATATCTTAAGTTATTCGGATGCGGATTTTGTCGGATGCAAAACTGATCGAAAGAGCACAAGTGGTACTTGTCACTTTTTGGGATACTCACTAGTTTCTTGGTTTAGCAAGAAACAAAATTCAATTGCTCTTTCCACCACCAAAGCGGAGTATATATCTGCGGCTAGTTGTTGTGCACAAATTCTTTGGATGAAACAAACACTTTTAGATTTTGGAATGAAATTTGTACATGTGCCTATTAAATGCAATAACACTAGTGCTATCAGCTTATCAAAAATTCTATTTTTCATTCACGAGATAAGCACATTGATAAAAGACACTATTTTCGTGATCACATGCAAAAAGATGATGTTTCTCTTGAATTTGTCTCCACTGAAAAACAATTAGCAGACATTTTTACAAAACCTCTTGGTGAAGAACGATTTTGTATGATTAGAAGAGAACTTGGCATACTTGATTTTGATAAAATTTCCTGATTATACTTTGTCATGCTTTTCTTTTAATCTTTGTCCCTTCTCATATTATTTGACCAAATCTGATATTCTAAATTGATTCTTTGAAAATATTTTTTTTTTTTTATGTTTTCGCCAAATTTGAAACTTTTCAAATTTTGGTCGACCAAAACTAACGATTGCTTTAGACATATGAAGTTGTGTTGTTTCACTGATTTTCAAATTTTGGTCGACCAAAATTAAAATTAGTCGACCAAAACTGTTCGTCACCTGTTTTCTAAGCCCGACCCGAGATAGTTTTTTATGGTCTTTTCTTTGTTTTTCTCTCATCCCTCTCACTCAAAACTCTTATCCCCTGAACGAAAACCCTAAACCATTATCTCTTTTGCTTCTAATCTTGATTTCCTTGAGTTTTCACTCCAATTTCTTCAAAATTTCATCCTTTCTCCCATTAAACTGGTTCTGCTCCTTCCAATTTTGTGATCAATCTGCCTATTCTATCTCTCTCTCTTGCTCAAATCCGTGATTAAGTCATCATGTCATTCAAAGCTCGTGCCAACAAGAGGTCAAGGAAGAATGTCATCGAAGAAGAAGAAGAAAGGCGATTAAAATCAAGGTTTGACACTCCTCTTTTCACTAATCCTAGAATTATTGACGATTTCTAAAATAATTTTACTAAGAGGGCTTTAGTGAATGGAAGAAGTGTGGATTAGGTAGCTATAGAAAAACTGGTAGGTTGGAGACATATATTTCATAGGATAGGTTGGGTTTCCTTTTTCTAGCATTAATGGATTTACTTACCCTAGATTAGTAAAAGGTTTTTATGCTGTTATGAACCTAAAGAATGAAGTTCATGGAATCACTTGTACTCTTAAAGGGAAGGTTATTGATATGAATGTGAGTGATCTTTATGCTATTCTAGAAATACCCAATAAAGGTGGTCGTCCAATTGATGTTATGGGAGATTTTGATGCGGTGACAATTTTGAAGAATCTGACTAGGGATGGCAATTATTATCCAAATTGTACCGCTAATCATCTGAATGTTCATAGTAGACTCCTTCACCACTATATTACCTACAACATTCTTCCTCGTACTGGCTATAGAGAGATAGTCCATCCTCTTGATATTTTCTTGATTAACTCTATACTTATAGGGAAAGGTATAAATTTAGGACATATCCTTCTGACCCAAATGAGGGAAGCTGGTTCTAAGAAGATGGGGTGTCTTCCTTATGGAATAGTGCTTACTCAAATCTTTGATCATTTTGAAATTCCTCTTCATGATGAGTCCGTCAAGGAAAAACCAATGTCTCTTTATGATAGAACTGTTGTCGAGCACATGCATTGGTTCTTTAATGAGACCAATGATACTTGGTCATACAAGGGGCCCGAAAAGCCCGGTGATCCTAGTGTACCCATTGAGACTCATGATTTTAGTGATAATGAGGAAAGTGACCCATCTACTACTCATACAACTCCTCCCTCTTTTAACATTGAAGAAGCATTTCAACTTATGAATGCTTGCTTAGGCACTCTTGTTGTGGATTTTAATGCATTCAAGGAAGATCATGGTAGGCAAATTCAAGCTCTTCAAGACTCTTAACAAGCACAATTTGATGGCCTCTTTGAGCACCAACAAGAGATGTGGAACTACATGCGTCAAGGATAAAATCCTCCTCCATCCTAGAGTTTTCCTTTCTTACTTATTCACTTATGCTTTGCATGTCCTTTTATGATGTGTTAGTCATTTATGTGTTAGTATGTTATTTTTGAACCTTTTGAACTTTTTTGGTGTGTCTTCTTATTATAGATGATAGAACCTTGTGTGAGACTGATGCCTATCTTTGATTGTGACCTATTATTCTCACTATGCTTATATATGGTATGTTTCTCTTAGTGCTTTCAACTCTTTTTGTTGATATCAAAGGGGGAGAAATATTCATGATTTTTGTTACTTAATTTGGGCATATTTTGAGTTAAAAAGGGAGAGAATTTTTTTTGTCATGTATATGTTGAGGGAGAGTTTCTAAAAATAATGGTAAGGTCATGTATGCTAATTAAATTGTATTATTATTTTTATCTCAAAAATTAATGTTTGTCATCATCAAAAAGGGGAAGATTGTTGACCTATGTGGCTGTCAATCTTATCTTATTTTGATAATAATAAACATGTGATTCAGTTACTAATAATTGGCTTGAGTTTGTAGTTATGAAGTTCAAAAAGAAATTGATAAAACTCAAGAAATGAAGTCCTCAAATATAGCGCATCATTAAAAAATCTCGAAGGTTGAAGATGAATATAAAGAATCAAGATTCAAGACCAAGTCTAAATAGGCTAAAATTTATTTCCTAGTCTTGTGCTTGATTTATTGCATTGCACAGACTATTCTCTTTGATATGGCTCAAAAATCTTTCAAATAATTTTTCAAAAAAATCTTCAAAGAATTAGCTAAACTTTAAATCCATTGATTGTTTGAAAATAAATATTATTTCTAATATAACCCAAATATTCTTAAAAGTATATTTTCTTAAAGTTAAAAATATTTTGAAAAAGGAAGTTTTAAAAAGGACCAAATTAGTTCAAAGAAACAAAAAAAATTTTATTTCTGACTAATTTTGGTCGACCAGTCTTGGTTGACCAAAATAAAGGCCAAAAATAGTCGTTAGAGCTGAACTGGCGTATCAGACTCCAATGGCTAGTTTTTTGGTCGACCAAAATTTTGGCAGCAAGATACCAACGGTCGAAAACAGCTAGTTTTTGAAGATGCCTTTAAATAGAGTCAAGTTTGATTACTTAAAAAGAGAGAATACGAACCTATATTCATATCCAATCAGTTTCTAAGTACAAGAGCTCTCTTTTACTCAACTATAACTTTCAAATCTATTTGAGTCATTCCTAGAGCATCATTTGTGCATTGTTTTCAAATCACCTAAGTTATCTTGTATTATTTCTTTGAGAGGTGATTCTTTGAATGAGTGTTCACTTGTATTTTTATAAAAACATTGTTGAGAGGTGAGATTGGCATCGGAGTCATAAACAACTCAGTATAGGTGAGGTTGACACCGGATTCTAAACAATCCATAGTTAGGTGTAATAGAGTCGGATTCAAGACTATTGTAAAGGCGTGGGTGTACCTAAAAAGAAATCACTCTGGATTGTACAAGGGGTCGGACAAGCCCATACTCTTGATCCGATAGTAGAAAGCTCTAAGCAAGTTACTGAGAGCCGGAGACGTAGGCAAACCGTCGAGCTTGTCGAACCTCATAAAAATAGCGTTTGCATCTCTCTATCCCTATCTCTTTAATTTATTTACTTTGATATTGTGCTTACTTATTTGCTATTGTTACTTGCTTTATTCATTATTTGCTCAATCTTGTTACTTTATTCAAAAAGTTTGTAAAAGTCTTAAAAACCCCATTCACCCCCCTCTTGGATTAGCTATTCTTGGGACAACCCCTGACACCTAAGCCAATACCTAGATGGGATATCCATGTGTCACCTACCAAACCTAGAGGGGAAACTATATTGCATACGTTGGACAATGAGGAGGTAATCGAAGAAATTAAACCCCGCATGAGTTTACGGACTCTATACTGACAATGGGGTATGCAGCGTCACACTATAAACCCACGATACTAACATAGTGCTAATTTATAATCCTATGACACATGTAATATAGAACTCAAGTGTGAAAACAGTCGTGCTCTGATTTTTCGATAAAAGAAGCATATTAAGTTTTAGAGAAATATGGGTAATATAACAACCCTATTTTTTATATACCCAAAAATAACCTGCATTCAGAAAAGTTCTAGAGTAATATAATAAATATCATATAATCAAATTCCATCACAAATATCCAAAACAGTTTAAAAATTATGCTTGTCATCATATGTTGCATAAAGTAAGTTTTAATCAAAAACGATATAAAATAGGGGTAGTCAAATCCTTACCTCACTAGAATAGTGATAACACGCTATTGGAATCTTAAGGTATTATTGAACGATCGTTCCGAAGGTCGAAAACTAATTCCAAGCCCTCGATCATTCTCTTTTGAAAAATCAATTTCTCAACAGAGCTTCAAATCTACAAATATAGCTCTTCACTAAATTTCTAGTACCCAAAATAGCTAAGTTTGATATATAATTCGTTTAATTTGGGTTCGGGTCGAAATTAGACTGATGGCATATAAAATGAGGCAAATCTTAGCCGTCCGATTTCGTTTTTTGTGTTGATTACCAAATATAGTCAATATATCATTCTTCTCTATTTCTCGAGTACACTTCAAAAATGACATCAAAAATATAATCTAATGGTCTGATCAAAAAGTTAAACTCGAGCTCAAACTAACCAAACATGGCAGCTTTCAAATCGGAGAAAATGGGATCATGAAACATATTCTTGATGATCCATGCGATGAGACAAATCTAACGTGCCCAGTTTGAGGTCAAATAATGGCTGGAAAACTCGTCGGTGATCAAAAACGTCTACAACTTCCTTTGTCTCTCATTGGCATTTGGCAACTCAGACAGCTACTACGAGGTCTGTGGTGCGTAACTGATGTTGAGGCAGAGTTGCAATCTAGTCCCTCAAGAAATTACATTTTAGTCCATGCTTCTTAAAACTTTTGCAATTAAATCCCTCAAAATAATTAATCTGAGAATCAACAAAATGATTAATTTGCCCCTTGAAAATTCGGAATTTTACAGGTGGCGCTATCTCTCTTTCAATTAAGCATATTATATTTATAATCTCTTCAAAGAAAAAGTACTAAAATTATAACACATTTATAACTTAATTGACTTTAGGCAATTTCCAAATTTATAATTTAATTGACTTTAGGCAATTTCCAATCCAGAATATCATAATAGTATAATGTCACCCTAAAATTCGTATAACTTTCATATTATGAACGAAATGTTACTTTGAAAAGAATATTCTATTTCTTTTAATAAATTTATAGAAAGTTAAGCTGAGGGTAATATTGAAAATAAAAGGAAACTTTAAAACTAACACCCATGAACAATGCTACACCAAATTAGATTGTGGTTGGAGTGAAACTTTCACACCAAAATGGTGTTGGATTGGAGAAGCCCTTATAGATGACATTTTCTTGCTAAATAATGGTTCAAATTTTAAACTTAAATGTTGTGGCTTTATTTATAGCAGTTAATGAGTGAGACTGAAAAAAGACATACATTAAATACTAATCAGTGAAATAATATCAAATCACATGCCAAGTTATTTTGTATGAAAAATTATTCTTTTTTTTTTAAGGAATTCTGGAAATTTATTCAGGATAGTATGTAACATTACTTGACACAAAATAAGTACTTACTAGATGTTTAAGAAGTTGTATATTTAAATGCATAATGTTAAGTTGCTAACCAATTATGTAATGCCATATCAAGTTATTAAAGCATTCCTTCCTTGACATGTTAGACCCAAATAAAGGGCAATAAGTTTTATTAATTAACAAGATTATCCACTTAAGTAGAGACCTATACGTACCTCCTGGCTCTTGCCAATTCCAATTCAACGTTTAGGAAATCTGATACCAATCGTCAAACATATCCCAGTAGGTCAATAAGGTGAAGTCCCAACTGGCCACCAACTTGAATAAAACAAATATTATACTTCTCTTCATGATGCCCACTAATCAACTCTACTACTGTACCCAATTTATCAACATATTTATCCAACTCATGCACGTTATCTTCCCGGCCCTATATATACCTATGGGCGGACGCCAATCCAGTATGAATTTTTTTTTTTTACCTATAAATATTAATTTAGCCAATGAAAATTTAGTATGCACATTTTTTTATTGTAAAAAGTAAGAGAGAGAAAGAACATTAATGATGCACGTCTTTTCATGCACTTCATTATAGCTAATAGATCATTATCCAACAGTTAAAAAAAAATACCTACCCATAGGTAAAAAAAAATACCTATTGGATTGACAAACTATATTTATATATATATATAGACACCAATCCAGTAGGTATTTTTTTTTTTACTATGCATAAGTATTAATTTGGCCAATGAAAATTTAGCATGCACAATTTTTATTGTAAAAAGTAAGAGAGAGAAAGAGCATTAATAATGCACGTCTTTTCATGCACTTCATTATAATTATTAGATTACTATTAGATAGTGATCCAACGGCTAAAAAAAATACCTACCTATGGGTTAAAAAAAAATACCTATGAAATTCGCAACATATATATATATAGGGCACTAATCTAGTAGGTATTTTTTTTTTTTATTATAGGTATCAATTTAGCCAATAAAAATTTAGCATGCACATTTTTTTATTGTAAAAAGTAAGAGAGAGAAAGAGTATTAATAGTGTATGTTATTTCATGCACTATTAGATGATCATCCATACACTAAAAAAAAAAATACCTACCATAGGTAAAAAAAAAAAATACCTATTGTATTGGCTACCACATATATATATATATATATATATATGCATATATTAAGTTTTAACCAAATCACAAAAACTCATAATCCTCCAAATTAAAGTACTGATCATCATCGCTAGGCTAATTTTTCCGAATCCCTTGTTCTCCTCATTTCTCCTCCTCCTTTCTTTCCTAATTACCTCTCCATCTTTCTCACTAGCCATCTCCCGAGACAACATTTGCGAGTCCACCCGATTCCCTTCTTACTGCTCCACAATGCTCCCCAACATGGACGCCGACATTCATCCAATATTACGGCCGATTTTCGGTCCAAACATCGTTGGCGCAGTCTCAGATCTTCCTTAACAGAGTCCAGAACCACCTCTCGAGATTTTCGGCACGACCCGCAATCCGAGCTCTCAACGATTGTTGGGAACTTACCTCGTTGAGCATTGACCTTTTAGGAAGCTGCATTGGAACAGTCAACAAGACTAGCAAAACCCTTCCGCTCTCGGACGCACACGACCTACTGACCTCGCTCAGTGCCGTCTTGACCAACCTTCAAACCTGCTTAGAAGGATTGGAGCTAACCCCTTCGACGGAGACTATCAAAAACGACGTGTCGCAGATGATAAACGACCACTTCAAGCTGCAGTGTCTCCCTAGCTCTATTCACCCAGGGTTGCCTGCCCAAGGATATGGGGAAGGTGCCGTTCTTCCCGTGGATGAGACATGCCGAGTCGAGAAGCGGACGGCTGCCGACGAAGATAGTTTCGGACCGGAAACGGTCCATTGTAGAGACGGCTTTGAAACTGTTGCTTCTTCTGGTTGGTGCTGGTCATGAGGGAGTTACGGTAAGGGACGTTGTGGTTGTGAGCAAAGACGGGAATAGGGACTTCACCACTATTAACGAAGCTATTGCCGTGGCGCCGAATAACACTAATTCAACTCAAGGCTACTTCTTGATATATGTCATGGCTGGCGTTTATGAGGCGAATGTGTCGATCGATAAGAACAAGAAGTTTTTGTACTTGCTTAGAGATGGTATCAACCAACCCATCATCACGGGCAACCGAAGTGTTGGAGATAACTCCACTATTTTCAATTCTGCTACTCTTGGTAATTAACCACCTATTATTCATTTTCTAGAATCTTATGGCCACCTTACTTAAATTGCTGAGTAAGGATGTGAAATTTTTTACTGCTTGTTCTTTTATTTTGACTGTTATTCTTTTGCTATAATGACAATGCAAAATACTTTGGCAGCTCTAACCGGGCAAGATTTTCTAGGCGTTGACCTAACAGTCCGAAACACGGCCGGACCGGTTGGCACGAGTGGGTTGCGAACGAAACTATCTATTACGCCAAGTTTGATAACAGGGGTCCTGGTTCTGATACATCCAGACGGGTCAATTGGACGGGTTACCGTATCATTGACGCCAGGGTTGCCATCAATTTTACTGTCTCTAGGTTCTTGCTCGGTGATAATTGGTTGCCTAAGACGGGTGTGCCTTATAATGGAGGATTAATTATGTGATGAAATTTTGTAATTAATTATTATTGTGATTAATTGTTTGTTTCTCTCTAATGTTGAGCAAGCTCAATTTTACAATCCATAAAACATAATTTGCCTATATAACTAGTTAGTATTTATTGAATATTTTTTTGTAGTCCACTGATTATAATTTATATTGCCACATCATTCTTATTAATTAATTATTCAGAAAAAGACGTGCCGGCTACTAGTGTATTATAGTTATTTAGTGTGAGAACATTATAAGTTAATATTTAAGAGAAGATTATAGAAAGGTAAATTAATTAACTCCTTAATTACGAAATAACCTAGTGAATATTCCAGCTCTGAAATACTTTGGGTTTTTGGAATTTTACTCCGATAGTTTCCGAGTTTAATTAAATTGTATGTATATCCAGAGAAGAAGATAATAATTGTCGTCTAAAATTGAACAACAAAGGTAGCTCGTGCTGCGGACGTGTGCCCTTTCTGAAGGACCCATAGCACCGGAAAAGGTAAAACTATAGTAGTCACGCTCATGTAACGGGCCATAAAGTAACAATAATATAGCAAAACACGAAAAGTTGATGAAGATGTTGCTAATAGAAAATAAACTTGGCCATTTTTCCTTCTCTAATATTGTGTCTATATAAGAACTTATAAAACATTTATCTACATACTTCAAATTCCATTCGACCATTCCCTCTTTTCTCTCTATCTATCTTTTTATGTCCTCTGCTTCTCAATAACCAAACAAAGGACACGGGTTAAGGTTTTATTATTTAGCATTA
The DNA here is from genome assembly GCA_002914805.1 of Parasponia andersonii. Lineage (NCBI taxonomy): Eukaryota > Viridiplantae > Streptophyta > Magnoliopsida > Rosales > Cannabaceae > Trema > Trema andersonii. The sequence goes on along the minus strand of JXTB01000104.1, from coordinate 563,058 downwards.
GCTAGCTAGATTATTCTCCAATCAAAGTTGGACCTATATGTTACTTCTTGCCAAGTTTGAGAAACGATACGTACAAATCGTCTTACATATCCCAATAATGTGATGGCGCGAAACCACCAACATCAATGAAACAAATATTCGTAATCACACCCAATTAGCATGAACAATATTGATCAATCTCAAGCACGTTATCTCTTCCTATATATATATTAACCTTAAAAAAAATCACTACAAATCTCAAATAAAGCACACAAAATATATTGCCCTAAAAACTAAATTAAGCATCGCTAATTATGGCTAATAATCCCGAATCCTCGTTATCTTCACTGATTCTTCTTCTTCTTTCTCTCCTATCTTACTCAGTAGCCATCTCCCGAGACAATATTTGCAAGTTGACCCGATTCCCTTCTTACTGCAACAAAATGCTCCCCAACGAGGACGCCATTATCCGCCATTTCGGGCAATATTCCATCCGAACATCGTTAGCGCAGTCTCATAAGTTCCTTAACATTGTCCATAATCACCTTCATGTAGACTCAGACAACTCGTTGGAGCCCGCCGCAGCCGGAGCTCTCGAGGATTGCCACGCGCTTGCCTCATTAAGCGTTGACCTTTTAGAGAGCTGCATTGGAACAGTCAACGGGACCACTCAAGCCCCTCCTGTCTCACAAGCCAACGACGTCCATACCTGGCTCAGCGGCGTCCTGACCAACCTCCAGACATGCCTAGAGGGACTGGAGTCCGCACCTTCCGCGGAGGCCGTCAAAAACGACATGTCGCAGACGATAAACGACGACACCAAGTTGCACAGCGTCTAGCTTGCTCTCTTCACTCGGGGCTGGGTGTCCAATGAGACCGTTAGGGTGCCGTTCGAGCCGACCAAGTTAGTACCGAAACCGGCCGAACCGGACCGCTTTCGAGTCGGTTTTGAAAGTACCGGTGCTTCCTCGGGTGGGTGATGAGATAATTAAGGTAAGCGACTTTGTGGTTGTGAGCAAGGACGGGAGTCGGGACTTCACCACCATCAATGTAAAACCACTTAAAAACTGTAAGGCTAAAATAGTCTTTTGGCCCAATTTTTCAAAAAAATAATAACATATATTTAAAATTCGAATTTTGGACAAAAATGTGAGAAATTTTGATAGAGAGACTAAATTGTAAATTTGAAGGACGAATTTGAAAAAAAAAATTGAAATCCAAGAACTTATGTACAATTTTTTTTAAAGTTTTAATTGCCCATTTAAGGGCAGACGCAAAGCCTGTTTGTCTTCCTCTTAGCTCACCTTCTCTCTCTTGTGATTTCTTGGCCGAAACGCTGATTTTACGACGAGCCTCCGACGAGGCACTTTCTGGCATTGTCGAGCGCCACCACTACCTGTGGTTGACAGCGGAGGTTAGATGATCCTCACGCCACCGTCTCTACCGTGTGAAACGGCTTCGTTCGCCGCCAGTGACACATAGAAGCCACGAGCTGTTTTCCGATGCCGGCGCCGATTCCGGCTATGTTTCACTGTGAAAATGGTCGGGTTTGATTCGCCTCATCATGATTTTTAATGTGGTATATATATCTTGACATAATATTACTCGGATTGAATTTTGTCATTTTTGTCAATTTTGAGCTATTTTAATTTTATATTAATCCGACCGTTATATCATAAAATAAATCTCATATTTGTGATGTACTCATGAAAACAAAAATTTTGACATATATATTGACTATATTTGGTGATGGATATGAAAATCTAAATCTAACAGCTTAGATTGCCTCGAATTACATGTCGTGGGCCCGGGTTCGTCTTGAACTTGAATTGGTCAAATTATATATCTAACTTAGCATTTTTGGGTGCTCTAAATTCAGTGGTGAAGTACATTTTATGATCTGAAGTTCCGATTAAAAATCGAGTTTTCAAACCTATCTATCAATCGACCCTCCAAATGACACCCAAACGACGCCAAACTTCTTCCATAGCCCCGTAACACTATTTAGACACTCAATTGAGGTATGGATTCAATTACTTGATCTTCAAATTGGCTTAATATTGATTTTCACATATTTTGAATAAATGTGGAATTTCGTGAAATAATTCATAAAAATATAATTTATATCTGTTTTGACTTTATTTGAGATATAAACTACTTAGGAAGCACATCACACTGGTTGGTGTGTCATATATACTATTTTGAACTGTTTTATGCAGGAAATTGAATTTTTCGATTTTGATAAAAAATGACTGTTATAATATCAAAATTTTAGAAAATCCTAAATGATTTTGAGAACTCAGTTTTGAGAACTAAGAGTGGTTTGATTAAAGAATATTGTATGGTTATTTTATAATTTTGTGAAAATGGTGCATATACTTATTTTGTCATTTATATAGTATTTGCATACATTTACATACTTACGCAGCTATCGAACTTACGGTACTCCACATTGGGTGCTCGGACTTACAGTTACCTCTTTAGGTTACTCGGACTTACAGGTGATCCACTAGGACACTTCAGACATCATGATTGCATACATAGTTATATGTTTGCTTGAATAGATATGTACTGATTTTGGTGAATGATTTATAATGATTTAGAATATTTAAACTATTGGAATATGATTTCCACTCGGATTTTATAAATTGTTTTGAATGGACCACTAACCATGTAGGACCTTCAACTTGAGTATATTTTCTAACATATAAAAATTTGTAATCGATTCCCTATTGAGCATTCATGTGCTTATCCCTTACCTCCTCCCGCTTTCAAGTAATGATTTATTTGAGTAATTTGTCGTGGTAGTTTGAGAAGCTTCTTTGGCATATGTATATCATCCCTATATCTTCATTGGTCGATTCTTATTCTATATCACCTCTTCCTTTCTATGTTAAATTTATTAAACCAATAATAGTGTATTTACTAGTGGATATATGATGATGATTTTTCTATAAATTGAGTACTTAGAAATACAAAATAATTTTATGTAAATTAATTGGATATTGCATTTAAGTTTTAAATAGACACGTTTTACTAAAATTTATGAAATAAGCAAGGTTCTTAAATTAATTTGTTTAGAATCTTTTTTAAACTTTAAATGAATGATTTCCTTGGAAAATTAATACTAATGAAAAATTTTCTTGATTATGAAATTTGATTACTTTTAAAGAATAATACACAAAATTTCAAATACTCGATTTTCTGGAATTTTGAAAAGTCACTATCTATTACTGTTTCAATATAAAATTACTAAAAGTTATGCCATTGGATTTTCGGTCGTAACAATCAACGGAGCCGTTGTGGTGGTACCGGCCGCGGGTGATTGTGATGGGTACTTCTTGATATATGTCACGGCCGGCGTGTACGAAGAGTATGTGTCCATCGCCAGTAGCAAGAGGCATGTGTTCTTGCTTGGAGATGGCATTAACCGGACTATCATTACAGGGAACCGGAGTTTCGTAGATGGATGGACTACTTTCCATTCCGCCACTTTTGCTAATAAATATTATTATTTAGTGATGATCAGATGAAGAAGATTTTTAGCATTTTCTTTATTTAATTGATTATCCTTTAGTTAATTAATTAATATAATTAGATCGTATTTTTAAAATCTTGAATTATAGCATGTACCTTCTTTTTATTTCCGGATTAAGAAAGAATTGGGATTTGAGTTAGTTACTAAAATTATTTATGAGTTAATGATGATCATGTGGACAGTGAATTCTCGACATTTCTTGATTTGCGGATAAATTTATCTTAACCTATGACTAATTATTAGATATACTATTTCTAACTGAAAACGGAAAATTTACTTGTCATTATAACATACTATATATTTGGATTTATAAGTTAAATCGTGGGACAATTAATAAATGAATAAAAAAGAGAAAGAAGCTACACAATTTCAATAAATTCGTGGAAGAAAGACAGTAATATACACTAATCAAGTTTCTCTTTATAATAAATATTAACAATGACACTCTAGTAGATTTTATAGAAAATTTGTAATATTACTCTCTTTTATAATAGTTACTATATATCCAAATATATGATGGCATTAATTATTCATAGTATAGATAAATAAATAAATAAATTTTCATGATGTTTAGTATACTCTTTGCCGTTGAGAAAATTCTACAATAGTTTCTAAATACAACGTTGCTCTTATATTATTAACATGGGAAAATACATTACATGATATTAGAGAAAGATATTTTTTTTTTGTTAAATCAATTCTTGCATTAAAGCTTAAAGATATATTTGTATTTTCAGAAACACACATGTACTTCGTTAAAACACGTAGAATAATAATGATCATTATAGCTTTTTTATCCCTTTTTTCTCATCTTATTTACTAGAATCTTTACTAAGACTTAGATATAATTTATATAGTCTAGTCATATATATATATATATGGTTGGCAATTTAGGTATTTTTTTATTGACGTACATCATTAATACTCTTTTTCTCTCTTACTTTTTATAATAAAAAAATATGCATACTAAATTTTTATCGGCCAAATTGATACTTATGAGGGAAAAAAAATACCTACTGGATTGGTGCCCCATATATATA
>JXTB01000104.1:522581-558187 GCA_002914805.1 Parasponia andersonii | reverse complement strand
ATATATATATATATATATATATATATATATATATATAAATATATATATATATATATAAATATATATATATATATATATATATAACTTTTCCCCCTACTTTCTTTGAGCTCACCGAGTCATTTTTCCACCGAAGCTGAAATTAATATTGTAAGTGTAACATGAGTACTTATACCCTTGTAGCCGTGACCGGTAAAGGTTTTCTGCCGGTGAACGTAACGGTCCGAAACACGGCCGGAGCGAGCAAACACCAGGCCGTGGCGGTCCGAAACAGCGCCGACCTATCAACATTCTACAGCTGCAGCTCTGAGGCCAACCAAGACACCCTATACGCTCATTCCCTGAGACAATTCTACAGAGACTGCGACATCTACGGCACCGTGGACTTCATATTCGGCAACGGCTCCGCCGTTGTCCAGAACTGCAAAATCTATCCCCGGCTCCCGCTCCCGGGCCAGTTCAACGCCATAACCTGGCATTTCCATCCACAACTGCAACATCGCACCCGCCGCCGACTTGGCCGACGCGAACACCGCCGCCGCCGCCGGAAACGGCACCTTCGCCAAGACCTACTTGGGGAGGCCGTGGAAGGAATACTCTCGAATAGTTTTCATGCAATCTTATATAGACGAGTTCATCGATCCGGTCGGTTGGCGCGAGTGGAACGAGACTGAATTTACGTTGAATACTCTGTATTTCGCCGAGTTTGATAACTGGGGTCCCGGGTCGGATACTACCAACCGGGTTTTACCATGTCATCGACGCCGTGGAGGCTGCGAATTTTACTGTCTCGAGGTTTTTGTTCGGTGATTCCTGGTTGCCCCAGACGGGAGTGCCTTATATTGGTGGACTGCTACTGTGGGGTATTTTGTAATTAATTTATCGATGTTTACTTACTTCTTGTTTTCGAACTGTTTATATTTGACGCGAGTCATTGGATATATATATATAAATATATATATACGGGCATTTAGATATTTTTTTTTTTTTTATATGCATAGTTATCAATTTGGCCAATGAAATTTAGTATGCATATTTTTTTATTGTAAAAGTAAGAGTGAAAAAGAACATTAATGATGCACGTTTTTTCATGCACTTCATTATAACCATTGGATCACTATTAGACGGTAATCCAACGGCTAAAAAAAAAATACCTACCTATAGGTAAAGAAAAAAAATACCTATTAGATTGGCAACCTATATATATATATATATATGTATGTATTTTTTTTTTAGCTATAGATAGGTATTTTTCTGTAGTCGTTGGATCACCGTCTAATAATGATCCAATGAATATAATGAATTATACGAAAAGACGTGCATCATTAATATTTTTTCTCTCTCTTACTTTTTACAATAAAAAAATATGCATGCTAAATTTTTATTGAACAAATTGATATCTATGCATAGGTAAAAAAAAAAAAATACGATGCCCATATATATATATATATGAGCTACTTATGATAGCACTTATATTTAAATTATAAAATTTAAAGGTGAATATTATTTTACCGCGAATGAAAAAAATACAATATTGTAATAGCTAGTTCCCATGTATATCCCATACATATATATATATATATATATATATATATATATATATATGAATCTTAACGTCGAGCAAGCTCAATTTAATAATAATATCTCTTTTCTTGGGAGGTTTGGGGATTTACTAGCTAATAATAAAAACTGTTGTAATTGTATAAATACATGAACAATTAAATAAGTGTCACATGGTAAATTAGATAGCTAGACGACTAGCTTAACGACTTCATGATTAATTAATAAAAGAGGAGATTAAGATAATTCTAAGAGCTATGCTGTCGGTAGGGTCGTAGCGTCACACTGTAAAAATCCTATGATGCTAATCTGGGACTCATATACGATCCTACAACACGTGTACTCTAAATTGATGTGTAAAAGTAGCCATACAGTAATTTAAATTCAAATGATGCTCTGGTTTTTAATAAAATAATTAATTAAATTTTGTAGAAAAATAGGCGGCATAACGACCTTATTTTAACATATCCAAAAATAACATGCACTCAGAAAAGTCCCAGAACAATCCAATATATAAAACATACTATTCAATTCTATCATAGATATTCAAAACGACATAAAAGAGAGGTAACCGAATCCCTACCTCACTAGAATAGAGATACCACGCTATTGGATGCTCAAGGTGCCGTTGGACGATCACTCGGAGGGTTGGGAACTAATCTCACGCCCTTGATCGTCCTCTTGCGAAAAACCAACTCCTTGCCAGAGCTTCAATTCCACAAACGGACTTTTTCATTGAATTCCTAGCACTCAAAATAGCTAGGTTAGACATATAATTTGTCCAATTCGGGTCTGGGTCCTCACTAGACCGGTAGCATATAAAACGAGGCAAAATCTCGACCGTCCAATCTCGATTTTCGTGATGATCACCAACAACACAATATATATATATATATATCAAACTTCTCTATTTTCCGAGTACATTCCAAAAATGACAACAAAAACGAAATCTAACGGCCGGATCGAAAACTAAAATTCGAAACTCAAAATACCTTAAAATAGCAACTTTCGATCCGGGCAAAATGAGATCGTGAAATATATAGTTCCTCTCGACGATACGAATCCAACGAGCCCAAGAACGCTGCTTGAAACGACCGAAATCGTCGCCATAAATCAAAACTTCCCGTGGCCAAAAATGGCGTTTCCTGGCGACTTCGACACTCCGGCAGCTCTGGACCGGTGACGCGGGCATCATGGAGCTGCACTGGAGGTCCGTTGGTGGTTGCGCTGGCCGGACGACGGTCGGAAGTGGCCTCGGTTGTCCTCCATTCCTTCGACGGCCGTGAATAAGGGAGAGAACAGAGAGGATTAGAATGGGTCTTGGGGGAAACGAGAGGGAGAGAAAGAGAGTGATATATATGTATATATAATCTGAATTTTTTTTTTCTGGTCAAATGACCATTTTGCCTTTTAAAAGAATAGGCTATTACAAGAACATTCTTTTTGAAGGAATATTAATTAAAGAGCATTTACAGTACTTAGCAACACTTATAAATTGAATATGATTTTACCTAATAAATTAGCATGTAAATTTCATACTTGTAATAGTTGTGATACTTAGTATCACTGCTATCACACGCGCTGCTAATTAGCATTATCCAGGATAGGATTATTCATTCTAATTTAGAAGCATTGTCGTACAGCAAGTTTCTTCTTCTTCAGCGTTGGAAAAAAAAAAAAAAAAATACAGCAAGTTTCTTCTTCTGGCGAGGGATAAAAACATATCTTTGGAACTTCTCCGAATGGGCCGATATGAGTGTCATTGGCAACTAGTCCGGTTATGGGGTATGGCCCTTATGGGCCCAGAACTTGGGCTAAAGTCAAAGATTTGTTAAAATATTTACTGACAGCATCAATCTTCAACGTGGTCGCTTTGGCCGAGTGGTTAAGGCGTGTGCCTGCTAAGTACATGGGGTTTCCCCGCGAGAGTTCGAATCTCTCAGGCGACGAATTCCTTTTTTTCAAAGTTTTCGGAGCTTTCTCTGACGCAATTCACCACCATTGTCATTTTTTTGGCTGGGGGTTGGACATGCAATAAGATCTGCTTTGGCCAATATTAGCTAGCTGCCTCACTAGATATCATGGGTCAAAAGGACGGAACTGAGCTTCTTCTTTAATAAAATAAAATAACTTATTTATTTTGTATGTTTTCATCGCACTAGACCTTTCTTTTTCCTTTCTACTATGTGGATCATTACTTCTTGGGAAGAAACTAACAAAAACCTTCAACAATTTTAAGATTTTTATGTGGTGGGGAACAAAATCTTCGTTATGATTATATCCATGTCATTGTGCCACTCGACTGATTGTGAGCATTTTTGGTCCCATAAATGCATCCTCATCAACTTGAGGCTCTCATTAAAGATGCTTCAAGTTGTTCTCCCACCTTGCATTCTTCTATGCTATTGACTATCCCTTTAAATAATCTAGTATGTATTTCATAATGGGTTTATATATTTAGAACTAATCATCACGTACGAGTTGTTCCAATAAACTAATTAATTCAAAAGGAACTTCATTTACACTAATTCAATGGTATGAGATTAGATCTTAATTTAGATCTCACGTACCTTTGTATCATTAGTAGTTCAATTAGCTTTTTATAATTAAACTCCTCAAATTATAGGAAGGCCCGTTAATATGTCGTTAAAATAATGAATCTTCAAGTTCTAGTGATTCTTGTGTGTGTTAAGCAAATTTGGGTGAAATAAAATTTGTGAAGAATAGTCATCTGCTGACAAGGCAAGCATATCCCTGTATCTGAATCGATGGATGTTCATACAATCATACCGAAATTCTCACCCTCATGAATAATATCTAATGGTAACAATTTGATCCATTAAAAATCTGGGTGGTTCTATATTAATCACAAGGCACACTCAAAACTACCTCCATTCATATATACCTTTTCCAATAGGAACAGAGTCTTGGAATTAATTATATGTTCAAACAAAATTAAGTTTTACTATTATTCTTCTTCCATAACTTAGGTGGGACAAAAAAAAATGTGAAGGTAAATTGGATTTGGATTAAAACTTTTTCTTTTCCAAAAGTCATGATATGAGAAAATAATTTTAGGCTTTTGAGGGACTATATTAGATGAAGCTTTGTATGATTGATCAGGTCAATAAGAACTAATTAGGTGAAAGTCAGCAAGGAAACTATACAGTCTTGTTTGCATTTAATAATGAAATTTAACGGCATTTTCTGTACTTTCTTCCAAATATTGCAGTTTATAACTAAACGTTAACATTTTTATTTCTTATTTTATTTTCTTATAAAAAAATTAAATGAAGGTAGAAATGTTCTCAAACAGATTTTTCCTTCTTTTTATTTTTGAGAAATCTCCGTTCTTTATTCATTTTAAAAAAAAAATAATATATTGTGTGTATCAATAAAAATATGATTTTTAATCTTAGAGCATCTTTACCCTTTATTTTATATTTAGAAAATAAAAATGTCCAAAAGCAAGAGCCAATGGTTTACTTGGCAACGTTTATGTTTTCTATTTTTCTATTTATTGTTTTTTTTGGATAAAATTCTATTTATTGTTTTTTAAAATTAAAATTAAGTTGAAATATTTTATTGAAAAACATCTTGACAACATCTTCATTCTACATGCCAGTTTGGTTAAGCTTTTTAACAATCTAAAGATGTTTATTGTAAAAATATTTATAAAGCTTAATGTATGTAAAAAAAATCTATTAATTAACATATTTATTTAATAGGCTCATTGCAAAATATCTATAATTGTACAAAATGTTTATTTTGGTCATTTTATATTTCTACAATAGTTCGTTGATACAATTCACCAAATACTCTAATATAATTTTTTCCAGTCACAACACTTTTCAATTACAGCTTAACAAACATTTAATTGCTTTATGCTATAGTGAATTTTCCTCTGATCAGCACTTAGTTGCTTTACGCTATAGTGAATTTTCTCTTCAGCACACATAAAAGTATTTCTTTTAAACTTTACAGCTTTATCAAACTGGCCCTATATATGTTTTGATTTTTTCTTGAAAAAAGCAAAAAAAAAAATGTGTGAATAAGGTTAGTGATATTTTAACTATTTGATGTTTTTTTCTTTAGTAGAACTTAATCTTATTCTAAAAGAGAGAATGAATAAGAGAAATTAGCATAACATGATCCTAAATTTGTTAATTTTTTTTTATGAAGACCCTATATTTTTTAAATGCATGTCAAATTAAATCTTAAGACTTCTTTAACCAATCATTTGCCTTAATTTTTAACACATATCAAATCTATCTTTACCCAATAACTAAATTGGGATAGATTAAGAAAAACAAAAAACTTGACATAATTACCTTTGATTAAAGAACATTTAAAACCAAAATATTTCTTAATTAAAATAAACCTAAATTTTGAAAAACAAAGAATTAAATAAACAACAAATTTAGTTTTTATTTTAATTTTTCTAATTAAGGGAATTTCTAGTCTATTTTCTTGAAGGGCAATTATGTCATTTACTAGGGGGATAAATATGGTAGTGTCTAAAATCTAAGAAAATATATACACTCCAATCTCGAATGAAGGTACCCCCTTAATCAATAAAATGACTTAAAAGAGACAATTTAATGGGGAAAAATAAAACAACACCCTATCTTCACTTCTCCTTCATTTTCAGTTTCGTAGGAACTTTGCTATTCAAAATTCTCTTCCATGATCTTTTGCCTTATTATTTAAAAAAAAAATCTTTGTATACATAATTTATCTCCTTTAATTCTAATTTCTTTGATAATATTTTTAATATTAAATTAAAACAGACGAAGTAAAATTTCTTTGTTTCATACCCATTTTGCTTTATTTTATTTTATTTTTTAAAATTTTTTTTCCAATATCTTGTGTTTCATTTTCTCGTGTTAATTGTTTGTTTCTTTTATTATTTTTTGTTCAATGATTTAATCTTTTCATCCCAAAAATTAAAACTACTAATTTTTTTTAGTTCATATGTTTACAGGGAAGAAAATGAACTTTAGAATGTGTTTGGGATGCTTTTAATATGGTTTTTGATACTAATTATGCCTAACTCAATTAATCTAGGATTCTTGAGAGTGTGTATGAATGTGAAAAGAGGAGTTTGAATCTTGATTAGATTAATTACGTATAAATTTATAATAAAAATTGAAAAAAAAAATATAGATTTCACTTTCTTGTCCTGACTTATATTTTTATTTATTTTAGGGGTTCCTTAATAATTATGTGGGGTGCAAATATAGCTCTCTAATATTTATTTGAAAATATATTCTTAAATTGACATTTTTATGAAAATAACTTTTTATTTTTATAACAAATAGCCCTTTATAGCTCATTTTGAGAAATGTTTGCTTCTTTTCATCTTTTTGTTGAATGTCGCGTGGTTTTTTATTTAAAAAAAATGTTTTTGCTAAATGGTGGTTTATTAATATATCAATGCAATGTTAGGATTTTATCTCTATAAAGTGGTCCACATGTCAAAAGATTATACGTTTAATTTAAAATAATAATGATAATAATAATTAAATTAATTAAACAAATAGTGGATGATATAGGATGAAGTCATCAGTTTGTAAAAAGTGAAAAACTGACGGGATATTTTGTATCCAATAACCACCCACTTTCCTAATGGGAGAAAATGAATAAAGATGTTATAAAATAAATTCAAAGTTCCTATTCTAGCCTAAAAGAGACTTATATTAAATTTTTAGCCTGTAAAAATTCATCTCTGAGAAGTTTCTCATAAAGCAGAATAAGATACAAGATCTAAAGTTTATCTATTATTTGTCTTACTTGAACAACAATGATTAGAGATACGATCCTTATTTTATCCTAGAGTTTTTTTTCTAACATGCATTGGTATATCAATTTTGTTATACTTAGCTTATTGGAGGGATAAATATGGTAGCTATTTAAAATCCAGGGAAATAATCAATAAAAACTATGATATGAATGGTTAATTTGATATTTTCATAAAATAAAATAAATAATAAAATTTGTTTTATAACAAATAGTCCTTTTTCACTTCATTTTGAGAAACAACTACTTTTTTCATCTCTATGCTAAATCGTCACTTTCTTTTTAATCGTTTTGCTAAATGATTGTTCTCACTCTATTTATTTTATGTTCAGTGTATCAATTTTTGTGTACTTGGTATTTTACACTATACTAAAATTAATACCGGTTACTTTGCTACTAAAACTGAAATAGGCCGTCATTTTGCTATAGTATTTGAAAAAGACACATTTACCATAAAGGCCTCCAAAATTCGGCCATTTTGTTTGAAACCCCTAACTATTTTATGGTAAAATTTTGAGAAATTTATATTTAATGCCTGTTTTTAAAACTTAATTTCATAAATTCCTGTTTTTAATATTTTTGTTCAAAAGTACCAATTTTTATGGTTCATATTTCGTATGCCAAACATAAATGGTTCATATTTACAATATAAATTTTATCCATGAGATACACATTTCATATATAAAATATGAATATATGTAATTCTAATGCAAATATTTGTCACGATTTACATTTTTCATCGTAAATTTGATATATGGTATATATTTTAAAATATATATCAATTTTTAGTGTAATTTTTATTCATGAAACATAAATCACGGTATACATTTAATGCATGAAATATATACCATAAAATAGTTGTATATATATATATATATTTTTTTGTATAAAAGTAGTAGTAGTCAACAAATTTATAAATAAAAATTAAAAACTAATATTTACGAAAATATGATTTGGAAAAGGGTATTTATAAACTTTACCCTAAAATTTCTCAATAAACAATGCTAAAATATGTTCTTCTTTATTCATTTGGTCAAAAACAAAAGATAATATACTAATCTCGGAGTCTTTATTTTGTCCATTAGTTGGTAAACTACAGCTCTAGGCCTAGAAGACCTCCATTAGCCAATTGGCTTTGGCCAAAACGTGTACAATTCCATAGGAGTGGCTCCCGGAAGCTTGGGGATGAAAAAAAAAACTAGGGCTGACTGACTGACCGAGCCAGCGAAGACTTCCCTTAAATTGGCAACAAAGTCAAGCCAAGTGGATTAGACCTACTAGTGGTGATTCTAGGGCATCTAATGAAAAACAAAACTGGGAAATGGGACCCCCCCAAGCGCGTACCATAGCCAGCCCTCATGCGGGTGCGGCGTATCTACATTGCCTTAACTTTCCTCTTTCTTTCTTTCTTTCTTTCTTTCTTTCTTTCTTTTCTTCTCTCTTTACTACTATAAATACTCCCCAAAAGGCCACACAAACTCTCTCATCTTCACTCGAAAACCCCTTTTCTTCATACATTATATGTCTCAGAGACTAGCCGTCCCTCACTTCTCATCCATAGCTCTTGGCCTCCATTCCCATCTCCTGGTCTCCAGTGAGATGAACTCCATCCCCAACTGGTCTTAAACAAAATCCCTTCAAAAACTCAAAACCCCCCATCTCCAATTTCGATTCCTTAAGCTCCGATATCGTCTCCGAAACTCAAAAGAAGTAAGAAAGATAAGAACAATTATTGTATAATGGGAGTCAAGGGATTTGTAGAGGGAGGCGTCGCTTCCATCGTGGCCGGCTGTTCCACCCACCCTCTGGATCTCATCAAGGTCCGTATGCAGCTCCAGGGTGAGAAAGCTCCCGCCACGAAGCCCCAACCCGTTCACGCCCTCCGACCCGCCTTTGCTTTCTCGGCCAACTCCTCCGCCATTCACGTCCCGGCAGCTGCGGCGCCGCCCCGCGTCGGGCCCATCTCGGTCGGGATGCGCATTGTTCAGGCCGAGGGAGTTGCCGCCCTGTTCTCCGGCGTCTCCGCCACCGTGCTCCGGCAGACTCTCTACTCCACGACCCGGATGGGCCTCTACGACGTGCTCAAGCAGAAGTGGTCCGACCCGGTATCCGGGAGCATGCCGCTGGCCCAGAAGATCGCGGCCGGGCTCGTGGCCGGAGGCATCGGTGCGGCGATCGGGAACCCGGCCGATGTGGCGATGGTGCGGATGCAGGCCGACGGGAGGCTCCCGGCGGCGCAGCGGAGGAACTACAAGGGCGTGGTCGACGCCATAGCGAGGATGTCGAGGCAGGAGGGGGTGGCGAGCCTGTGGCGCGGGTCGGGCCTCACGGTGAACCGCGCGATGATTGTGACGGCGTCGCAGCTGGCCTCGTACGACCAGTTCAAGGAGATGATACTGGAGAAGGGTGTGATGGCCGACGGGCTCGGGACCCACGTGACGGCGAGCTTCGCGGCGGGGTTTGTGGCGGCGGTCGCGTCGAACCCGGTGGACGTGATCAAGACCCGCGTGATGAACATGAAGGTGGAGCCAGGGGAGGTCCCACCATACAGTGGGGCCCTGGACTGTGCCCTCAAGACTGTCAGAGCGGAGGGTCCCATGGCCCTCTACAAGGGCTTCATTCCCACCATTTCGAGGCAGGGACCCTTCACTGTGGTGCTGTTTGTGACTCTTGAGCAGGTCAGGAAGCTGCTCAAGGAGTTTTGATTTTTGGCCATGACGATGACGATTAAGAAGTATACACTAATGAATTTCTTTTGTATCCCTATTCAATATTGGATTTAAAAATTTGGTACGTTAGTATTATTTTTGTTGAGGGGAAAAAAAAATATTTGTGGTTGAAGAACTGTTTCATTAGGGAAATCTGGATGGACGCTGAAATTTTTAATTTATTGTGGCGAGTATTAATCTGTAGTCAATTTTGAGAATATAGTGGACAATGTACACTGAAAATTTGACGAAAGAGAGCAACTGACACTGTTTCTTTGATAATCACTCTCTAATACATTTTTCTTGAACCAATTTAAAAAAAAAAACATAATATTAGATAAAGAGAGTGCAAATGATCGTTATACTACCTGTCTACCTAGTACTAGAGTGTGGTTGCCACACGTTTGCTGACCCTTTAAGCTTTTTTGATTTTTTTTCTTTAATTTACGAACAATCAGACTCGTCACGAATCACAAAGGGTGAGGGAACACAAACTCAAATAAACTCCTGCTTACTAGTTCCATGTTAGCATGAAATACTAGTACTCAGATCCACTTATACATCTCTCCAGTCCGATTTCAAGTTCATCTTACTAATTCAACTTCCGAGTTCCAACATGGTAATAATAAACTAGTTGCTTATAATATATCTTCAAAGCTTCAACAGCATACTAGAAAAAGGCCAAATGAAAAGTGTTATTCTTAAAACACATGCACTGTCAAAACGGTTCCTTCGAGCTTTGATCTCAATAGGCTGTATAAGATGAAAGCGCTCGCCTTGCAGATGAGTATTCTATATGGTCTCAAAATAGATACTTGTTAGTCGAGTGCCAGAGTTGTATCCAATACGGTTAACTGGCTTATAGAACAACAGCCGCTTCGTATCTGAACCAGCAAAGCAAATAGCAAATAAGATTACAAAACTTGTTCCGGTTACATTGAAGGAGACGATTAATCTGTACATTTGGGCAATAGGATCTATGAACTACAGCCTCTAGTGAAACGATGTTTATGAAAACCAGCCCTTTTAGCATCGATATTGAACATTCTTTCATCCTCTTTGCACTGTGTTCCAGTGTAAAAACCTATTGTTGATGAGTACCAATAACATGTGCAGAAAACTATCACTGGGAGATCAAAAAACACCTCCTATCTGCTGCTTGCCCTTGAGGAGATGAAAGACTGACCCTCTAAAACTCGACCTTTGTCCACGTTAAGAGACACATGGTTTTCTGATTTGCCTCTGTCCAGGCCATGTGTATTTTGGCTATCTGATCGTTTTCCTCTGTCTGCATAGTTCAGTGATTGACTCTCTGCCTTTTTGAGCTTTTCTGGATTTTGAAATGATTGAATTTCTGTCCCCATACCCCTGTCCAGCTTCTGGAACAATTCGGAACTGTCTAATTCTCGACTTCTTTCAGGGTTTTGGATGGCTTCGACTTCTGATCCTTGACTTTTGTCTGGATTTTGGAGCAATTCCCTACCCTTCTCCAGGTTTTGGACAATTTGTGATGAACCAGGGCCTTTGTCCATATTATGGAGTTCCATTGCAATTTGGCTTCGCCTCTCCTTCATAAAATTTAGTCGGGTTGTCAACTTCGTTAGTGCAGAAGTTGTGGAATTTGTTCCCTGTTGTGCAGGTGAAGAAGTGTTAAAACTATGTATAATGTCATTGCTCATAATATACAAGGGAGCAAGTAATCAGTGATATGGATACCAGAAAAAAGTTTATATAATTTTATGTAGTCCAGTTATTTGTTTTTCTATTACCCTACAAATCAGAATGATCTTATTCACATAAAACAGACGAAAATGGCAAACAAATTTTCACCTCAACTAGGTTTTGGTGATCCACTTAAAACTATCAACAACAGTTTTTAGTAGAGTTCTTTTAATGACAACGAGATAAGAACCTACCTCACCCTTTGCACCATTACTCTTGGAGTTGGCTGGAACATTATGCCTGGATGCCACTGAATCTGCAGTTGATGGATCTGCCAACATCGCCACAGATCGGTAGTTGGTGCTACATAGATCTCGCTGCTGGTTTTGATATCTCCTCTCATTCTCATTTTCTGCGGCAACTAAATGAGTATCCTGTCGCCCCATAACCAGCCGTTAGCTCAACAAGGGTAAAGAAAAACAGTCTGTTATAAGTACAAAATGTCTTTTTAACAAATTCACAAACAAGAGCATCAAACTTCATCCTTGAAACCCGACTTGCTTGATCAATGCCAACCAGTTGTATCAACATATTTTCATAGCTAAATTTGCTCTTGTGGTGTCCACTTCTCATCATAGCATATGACTCATCCAGGTTCTTCAACATATATTCTAATCTCTATTGTAAGTCTAACTCTTCTCCGATAAGTGCATCATGTATCTCCAATTTGCATCAAATAGTCAACTCTGACTTAAAATTCCCACTCAATATTTTCAAGTTTAGGATGATGATTGAATTAGAACTAAGACTATCACTACTAATATACTCATTAACCTTCAAAGATAATCAATATACACTTGAGAACACCAGAGTATTCATGAAATTCATTGAAATTGGTTATTAAAACCCTGTAAGGTAATTACTTAAATTTATCCAATACATGTGAAGTTTTGTGCCAATAGAAAACACTAAGACTCATTAGCAAATATTTACTGGATACTCAATTATGAAATGCTCAAGTGTGGCTATTGGCAAGGCCAGTTCAGTATCACAATCCACTGTCAAATGAAACCTTCTGCTGTATTAAGTACAAGAAGAATGAGAATTAATCATTTTGCCTATTCATCTCCTATCTAAATCTGAATATGTGGATTCACTGGTCAAACCTTAACATATATAGCCTATTCAGTTTAGTCAGTTGACTCCACATTATGGCTCTGATAAAAACATGGCAGTTTCTAGTCAACAATCTAGCATCTATCCTCAATCCACTAATTCCTGCCAAAAATTTGTTCCAGTTACTTATGTAAGAAAAAAATGCATCAAGAACATATTGGTTATACCCAGGCCACTAAAATATCTATGATAAGTATCCACAAAATAGAAAGTCATTATTCAAAGAGAAAAATAATTCTAAAGAAACTACTCTGAGCAACTAAAATTGTTTGCTTGAAAAAAATGTCTGAAAGCAGAATTACCTTATTTCTTGACCTTTCAAAATTTGAAGGGGCAATAGCTTCAGTATGTTTCTGTTTTTCCTTCCTGTATCCATTGTTAGTTAACAAAAAATTACTCACTCACATCATTTACTTTCTCTGTACCAAAGAAGGAAGAAAGGTTCAAATTCAAATCCAGGCATGTATTTTGTGTTGGAAAATGTATAATCATCAAAAGAGTGTTTGGTGCAATGAGATTTAAAACCCCAAGTAGGCAGGGAGGAAACTTACAATTTAGTTTGACAATCCCAACTCTTCTGCGGCATAATGCCTGCTTTTGGCATAGCTCCATAGTTTAGTTCACGTTGTTGATTAAGCTGCATTCCGAGCTCATCAAGTTTCTGCGTCAAATTGACAACATCCTCCTCTGCTATAGCTATATCCTCAAGCTCGGCTTTTGTCTTTAGCAATTTTTTAGGTTAAAATTTTGAGACATGATCATAAATTTTATAGTATATAATACCAATAAATGGACAAGACTAACCTTTTCATCAATAGAGGCTAAATAGGGCAATGGTCCATGGGACATTCTAAGTCCTGCTTCAAGAGCCATTCTCAGATCTCTCTCCTTTTGCAACTGTTCCTGTAGTCTTGCTAACTACAAGTACATTAAATGCCCATTGTCAACGTTAAAACAACATTTTATGTCATGTTATGGCCATGTAACTTATACTGAAAAAAAATAAGTACTTTTGGGCTGAAAAATGCTTTTTAAAATTTCGTCCAGTGGCAACTATAGATTCGAAAAATGCATTTCCAATTTTCTATAATCCAAAAATATTCAAGCTTATTTCATTAACTAAAAGTACAATTAACAAGAGAAGCAGAAAAGAAAAATGATTCTTAAGAGGAAAGAAAAAAAAAAGAAAATATATTCTCCATTACATCTTGCTCAAGAGCTAGACGACGTTGTTGCAAATCTGTCTTCCTTCTTTTCAGGTTCGTTTGCAGAACCGCATTCTGTTTAACCTATAACATGAAGATGACTAGTTCATGAAAAATTGCCCATACCCGATAAAGAAGATCATATAGGACAGATGCTTACCTCTTCTGTAATTTTGTGTTCTAACTCAGATTTAGTGACCTCTAGTCTCTGGATTTCAACCCTTCATAATAAAATAAAATTAATATGCTTGAATTAACTTGAGAGAGCCAGACTAAAAAATTTATTGGAGAGAGAGAGAGAAGAAGAAGGAGAAGAAGAAGAAGAAGCAAGGTCTAAGTCAAAATATAATACACATCTCTCTCCCTCACTCTCAACAGGTCATGCCTTTATGTACTTTACAGATCAACAAAAATAAAAATAATAATAAAAAAAATAAAACAAACCAAGTTTGAAGCATTAAAGCATTCGCTGAATCATATAAAGCACAGTATAGATGAATTCATCGTAAATAAATGTGGCTCTAGACAGAGGAATGCATCACTTACTCGTCTTCAATACCATAATTAATGGATTCCATAGAAAGGTTCTTCCTTCCCTGTATTGAACAGAAGAAAACAGGTATTGGGTTAGGATCAAGTATGGCTTACTTTATGCGGAGACAATTATCCTCTTTGCAAGGCTATACTTAATACAATACCAGGACATAATTTGGAGAACTAGTTAGGCTATACTAGCATTCAGAAAACATTTACTCACAGGGGTACGTCCCCAAGCACTTCTATTCCTTGCACTATGTCCTGGTAGGTTGGATATTGTTGTGGATTTCTGAATGCATGAGGGTAGACCATAATCAGTTGATGTCTGGGCTGCACTGGTTTTTGAAGAAATATCTCTCACTACTTCAGCAGAATCATCAGCTAGCACAACTGAACTATTACTATTTTTCGTAAGTTCATTCTCATTGTGTTGAGAATCAGGTTGAGGTGGGGAAGTTTCAAGAAAACTTGATGACAAGTTTTGTTTAGATTTGCTGTCATCGCCTACTTCAGATGAGTCTGGACCTGAGCTAGAGTCAGCACATTCCTGCATACTTGAATTTGTTAATATATAGGATAGTCTTGTTTTACTGACATCAGTCAATTTTTAGACCAAGCTAGAATTCAGAATAAGAAGAGAAATGCATAATATAGGCTTATAGCAGTTCACAGATTAAAATAGAGGGGTAAAATCTAATGGATTCATTTGTTAATTCAACATGAAGTAAAATAAACTTTCAAGATGAAGCTTTAAGATAATATCAAAACATGAAAACCATCTACACGTGAGATTTATCATTCCGCAAGTAAACACAAAGGTAAAAGCGGGCATAAAGATAATGGATAAAGACATAGAAGAAGCAATTAGGGCTCTGATGGAAGGGCTGAATAGCATATTATTCAACCTTAAATTCAAAATTTCTTGACACTTATTTGAGATGTGGCATATATTGATGCAATAGTAGTAATTGCTATTAACAGTAGTTATTGCTATCATTTCTATTTTTTCGCTTTTGTATGATTTATTTTCGATTGCTGAAGCCAGAAAGTTCGAAATAACCTTATTATCGTACAGAACGTCGTCTCCAGAATCACCACTCTCACTGCACGTTTCACTTGAAGCATTTTCAGGATCATCATCTGTACCTGCATCAGACTCCTGTGCTGCATCATCATTATCCTCATCTTCGTAAGACTCGTCATCATCAGTTGCCTCTTCAGACTCACTTCCACTCTCTTCTGAATCAGTATATGGTTCAGGTGACACAGAATCTTCCTACATAAGAAAATGCAGGTTATGGATCTAAAAATGACAAAAGATTAAAACATAAACGCGTAACTAATTGTATGCAGAAAAAACTACCCAATTATAAAATTGTTCAAAACTTCCAGCATCATTTTCATTAAATGATACTTCAAACCTGGGAGGCTATGACTTTTCCTTGTTAATTAGTGACTATACTTCTAAATTTAGTTGCAGCTACTTCAGCTTTTTGCTCTTAATTGAGTTGGAAATGTTCTCAAAAGAGATAACAGATTTTGAAGGTAACTAAAAGAACTCATGTTGTATTAAGAAAATTAGAGTGTAAAACTAGCATAGGAGGAGTATACATTAGCACATGCATGCATGTCTCATTTGCACAATAATAGGAAACCCTAACATAACTTAGAAGCACTTTTGGAACAAGAAGGTCAATTTTAATGTTACCCCAAATATTTTATCATACTCGTCCAACAAAGTTATAACAATGGCTTGAGCATGATTGGCTGCAGCTGCTGCTTGCAGAAGTTGAACAGAACCATCACCACCCATGTCAAAATCATTTTCAATTTCACAATCACCAGCTAAAAGGGGACGTAGAAGTAAGGGTGCCATGCAAGCAGCCACAGCCGGGCAGCTCATTCGATTTACAGCCTTCTGAGAAGCCACCTTCCGCATCATCATAAGTATTCTGAAAAGGATGAGGATAGGGACATTTACTTTGAAATAAACTAGAGACCAATTTTAAAAAAAAAAAATCAACTCTAGTGAAGAAAAAGCAAAAATGAAACTACCAAATGATAACAATTGTTGTGTGGTAGCTACCTTTGTAACAAATGGCGATTTGGCTCCGGGAATGCTTCACATATTGCTGAACGCATGGCATTGACTCGAAGACTACGCTCAGTACCTAATCAGTTTTTAATTGTTGAAAAATAAATAAAATAAAATCAATGCTTAAAAATAACAAGAGACTGGTAAAGAATCCATCTGTGGTGTTACAGTGAAACACTTTCATGATCCATTTGGAAAATTCCAAATTCAGTGTGGCAAGAACATCAGCCTATACATGCTTAGAAATTGAATTATTGAGACACTTACATGTTATTAAAAAATCAAAACCTGAAAAAGAGATGATTATTGAACACTGAATAAAGATTCAATTCGAGCATCAGAGGAGAGAAGAACGACAGACGGAGGTTGAGAATTTTTAGCCAAGCCATAGAGATGAAATACAGCCTCTTAATCTAACATGATTAACAAAATAGGCTAAGCAAGGAAGTAAATTGAACATGGACTTTCAATTACCTTAACGAGAGATTCACATATTCTTAAAATGTCAAAAATGGAACACCTCCTGTTCTTTGTACTTCAACAACTATTATACATAAAAAAACAAATGGTAGGAAGAAAATCATACTGTACTAAAGATCATAGTTGGAATTGAGAACTATATATATACAGGAATAATTCTCTCAAGTAACTTGATGCAGAAACAAATAGTCTTGATAAAAGGACAGAGAGAACAAGAGACAGAGAAGAACAATTTATATGCACTCTGTACATTTTCAAACGAATCGGTTTTCTCATGAAATAGCAAGATCAAAACTATAAATTTTAATACAGATACATAACAACACAATTTTAAAAAAAAAAAAAACAGGACATGTATACAAGGGAAGCTTCCTAACAGACTTACGACAGGCTTGTAGAAGAGCGTTACAGCATGATGCTGGGACTGGAGAAGAGGGCAATTCTCTAAGGACATGCTGAAATCATCAAGACATTAAATAAAACATGCAGTCAGATTATCCGATAACCTTCATGGAAACAATCAAAATTTCTTTGAAATGAAATATATACCTTGATACAATCAGCAACAATATGTGCATCCTCCCCCGGAGAAAACTCATTTTTTCCTGAATTAAAAGGGAAGGAAAAATAATATTTAAATTGGGAATTGAGAGTAATACTATGTATTGAGAAATTAGCAAAAGCATTTTATTGGCTTCTTAATCAACTCCAAAAGAAACAAACATATATGTTATAATGAAAATTAACTCATAACAAAGTCAACCATAAGCCATATAAAATAAAAAAAATTTCCACAAAGGAAAAACAGGAAAATAAGTAACTCCCGTTTCTTCACTTCTTGATTCAGAAATTTCTCTAGGATGTTGCATATGTACCATGATCCATTACAAATAAAAATAAGAAAAAGATCTTGGTCGAGATGGGACAATTATATCGCAAGCAAAAAATAGTTGACTGAACAATGCAGTCAACAAGATATGCATTTTGAGGGATACATTTCAAATCATAGTGAATGAACATAAGCAAATATGTACTAATAAACTAACCTTGCTCATATTCCCGAACTCGATGTTCAACATCATCAACATCTGCAGCTTGTCGCAATATCCCTTCTACTTTAACTCCTGCCAATTGCGAACCAAAATATCAGTAATACATTAAAGTGAATCTGTATCAGAACATATAAACAAGGCCAAAGATTTAACATTCCCAACTGTAATATAACAACATGGCCTTAACATGCAAACTGTAAAATAACACATGTATCCCTTAGAGTTTTGACTTGAAAAGTACGAGAATGAAAAGACCACTGGCTGCAATAATAATGTGCTAACTCTTGCTAAGCAGTTATTAACGAAGGACAAAAAAGAAGAAGAAGAAGAAGAATAAGTATGGAAGCAGAGGACATCCTTCAAAGAATAGTTAACATTCACACGTACAAAGATTATAAACATCAGAGAAATAAATAGGGAAAACATGAAAGAAGAAGAAAAACAAAGTAGGCACTAGGTCAATTAGAACTTGCCTGAAGATATAGAAGAGTTCAGCATAAAATTGAGTTCTACCAAAAAATTACTACATTAGTATATTTAGGGCTTGTTTGGATACACTTTTGTTTTGTGCTTTTTGTTTTTTTAAATAAAATGAAAGATGAAGATCTTTTCAAGTAAAATCTTGAGAAGATACAACAATTCTTTTCATCTTAAAAAACAAAACAAATACAAAACAAAAGTGTACCAAGTAAGCTTTTAGTGTTTAGTTTTCCTTAATTTGTTATTCGAGGAACACGTGGAGACTCTAGGAAGCATGAGAGACAATCAAAGAGAAAGAAGGAAAGAATTGCATGAAGAAGACTCTAGCAAAGCATATTTGTCTAATAACAAACAATCAAATTGGAAGTAATATTCCTTTTCCTTTTCCCTTTGTGAGGAAAGGGTGAGGGAAGGAGTTGAGGAAATTAAATTTGGTACTCAGTAAAGTGATCTTGATGGGAAAAACATCATAAACAATAAGGGGAAAAAAACAAGAGGAAACAGAAAAACCCACCATGCTCTTCTATAAACTGAAGAGCTTTCTCCAAGAAAGATGGTGTTCCATCAACATCTTCTAAAGCAAGCAAAATTGGCCTCCCAATGACAGAAGATTTTATGGGCTGTTTATCAATAGCTGAAAAAATAATAGTAAAAAGAAGACAACTAGGTAAATAGAGCAAATGAAGCAACTTATCGTAGAAGCATTAACTAGATAGAATGCATGTAATGAATGATGTACAATTGATAAGAAACAGCAAAACAGTTAATAAGAACCACTACGGAACTACGCTAATTGTTTAGATACAAGTCATAAAATACTACCAAGTACCCCATGCCCATTAACTCGGACTAGTGAACACCAGATATAAGAAACTAAAGGAACATCAGATTGTCACAACAGGACCAAAGGATCATAATATTTATAGTGGCATGGAATTTTCTTTGTACTACGGAAGAAATAATGAACTGCCTTATTGACCTTATATTGGGACAAGAATTCTAAATTGACTTCGCCAGTTCTCAAATGTTGTCATCCTATCCAGCCATGTTATTTATATAGTAACTCTCATAATGGTTTTGCATACTAAGAAGCTTAAAGCTTCTGTTCTAAGTCACCAAGTTGATATCAAATAGTTTTGCGGAGATGCAGGAAACATAATACAATACCATCATGATTTATTGTACAAAAACAGGTTCTACAAAGCCTATGTCTTATCTCAATAATTAGTTTGCTGTTTTTGTTTAGAAAGCAGTTTTTACGAAAATAGGCTCCAAGCTAAGAAAGCAGGTGCAGTTTTAGAAATTACATATAAAGCATCCTACAAAAGAAGAGCATACACTGGTCCAAAGAACCATCAACTGAATCAATCTGATCGTTCCTGAAGATACCATTTGGCCCCGTCGCATGAGCAGCACTTGGGGCTTGTGCCAAAGCACTCTCCAGTGCAGTCTTCCACTCATTAAGATCCTCTAAAGTTTCAGCCTGAAGCAACAAGATAAACAAGTCAGCCAGAGAAGCATGCTGGAAAACACGAACTTTATGTTTTTACATTAGGACCAGAGTTCAAACTGATCCCTTTAATCATAAGAGATGAGGAAACTTCACTAAAAATAACATAGGTTACGAGAAACAAAGAGAATAACACGTCTTCAAGAGGCATAAAATAAGTGAACTGCAGGATACAGCCTGCTAGAAAGATCCATCCTGCTCTGCTCAACATAATTAAATTCAAAAGAAAATCCCTGAACTCTCTTAAAGACAAGGTCCAGAGATACCCGCTTTTGACATTTCACCCTACAAATTCTTTGCCTAATGAAACAATTTTTTATGACTCCATATTCTGACTTGGCAACAGAAGCTTCCCTTTTAAGAATTTCAGATACAAGTACTTTTGGCTCCAACATAGTTTTGACAAACAGTCTATACCAAAAGCTTGACATGGAAAAAAGTGGTTACATTGTACTGGGTGGACTTATGAGAAACCAAGTTTTGAGCAATTTGCGGTTAATCAAATAAAAACGAAATTTGAATTTTGTACATGTCCCACAAAGTTGAAGAAAAAAAACAGGATTTTTAAAGTCTTAAAAGCTTATATTGTGAATTTCAGTCTTATTCACAGATATACAATGACAATTTTGTCAAGAAAATAAAACTGGACATCAGCTCGGGAAAAAGAGAAATTAAAACCAACCAAGCCACAGAAGCATATCAGCATAAAAGAGTAAAAGATGGTGGAGGAGAGAAGCACCTTAAGTGTGAAAGCTCGTCCATCACGGCCATCAGAAAATAGCACAGTCAAGAGTTTTTTGTCTGTTTTAACAACCACACTAGAAAAATGAACAATTAAAAAAGCGATGTTAGTAAATTGCTCAAATAATTTCTATGGGACAAACACTAAAATTAAATGTCGGACAATTAATATTTCCAATCAAGGATTACAAGCCAACCTGCCTGAATTGTTGAGGTCAATGCCACCAAGGGTCAAATTCACTTCACTTCCCTTTTGAGGAACAGCGCTCTGACATGTAGAGAAAAGCAGAAGATGAAATGTCAAGAATTGATGATGGAATAAGTGTGGAGACGGAAGAAAAGGTGGGGAAGACAGGAGAGAATCAATATCGTAATTAATACAAATACACTACTCACATTGCAATAAACCTCTACCCTTTAAACACAAGCGCTGCCATACTAAATCATCTCCATTCTCTATTATATACTTTGTCATCATATTATGGGTAATACCTAAACACACATAAAGCAACTTGTTCGATTTCATCTGATCCCTCTTTCTATCCCCAGTTCTTGAATTGAATCAAATTTCACCGTAGCACTAAACATGGCCATAAAAAATGTACGCCTACATTCAGTATGAACTACCCTTCATTAGTACTTTACATAGTTCCAAACAATCTTGCAGTACATATCATCCCACTAAATAAAAATTTCAAACTCACTGCAACAAAGAAACATACAAAAAAACCTGAGCAAGCAAATTTCTACCGGTAAAAGGTAAAGTCAGAAAAAGAAAAACCATTGCAACCGCAAACTCTGCTTCCTTGGCGATACCTCATCAATAAATAACTACAGGAAAAGCTTTCAAGTATTCACAAAGCAAATGAAAGCATGTAGTAATATGCAAATTCAGGGATACAATCTTCACCAGAAAATCACTGCTTACCGGATCACTTCTGAAAAAGACCAGCGAAGTACGTGTTAAGATAAACCACCTCTTCTTCCAGGACGTCCATCCAATTCCTAAATAGAGAAAATCAGAAAGCAAATTACATTCCTTTCTCTTTTTTGTTGGGGGGAGGAGAGTGGCATTTAAAAGCAAAGAAAAAATGTATTATTCCCCCCTTCTAAAAGTTGAAATAAGAAAATAAAATAAAAAACAAAAGCAAAACTCAGAACGTCCACTAAGCATCAATAAACAACAAAAAGTAGTTGAAAAATAGACAATAGTCTATACTTCACGTATTCATCTCTATATTTTTGTAGAAACAACATATATCACACATATTCGTAACCCACCTTTGGATGATATGAAGAGCGGCCCACTCTTGAAAACCTGAGAAAAAACTAGATCAATTCAGATTACATGTTGATGGAGATTCTGTAGAACGGCGGTGTCCAAAATGAAGGACTTACATGAGCAAACAAATAGAAGCAGAAACTTTATCACATCCAAAGTTGTCACAAAATTGTAGATGCACTAGAGATGTGCAGTCAGTGAAAATTACCTTTCATAAGTAACTTTTCGATGAGCATAACATAAGAGTCTAAGAGACTACTTCGCCAAAACAACCAACAAAAGATAGCACTTTAGCCAATTTAATAATGACGATTAGGATCAATTGATCATAATGCTCATGCGTGCCAAGTAAAAATCTAGTACAAACCAATGAACACAATGCAAATTCAGGTACAAAATCAGATGTGCAAAACAAGATCATTACCGTATTGCAAACACGAGTACGCAATTGCTCAGCTGGACTGGGAAGAGGAGGAGGTGGAGCAGGTGGAACAACTTTATCTCCCTAAAATACAACACCCCACATGATCATTTTCACAAAACCGTGCATCAATAATATCATAATCCAATTCGAGAATTGTAAAAGTCAACTTTCCATGCAAAAATGTGCAAATGCATATATCTATGATGCGCATATCCATTTATCTCTTCATAAATATATACCAAAAAAAAAAAAAAGAAAAGAAACCAGCAGCTGGAAACAGGAATGGGAGAAATCGTCAAGGCACCTGAGGAGGAGGTTCCGCGTTTCGGGTAGTCATCCTCTGATCCCAAAATCATCAAAACAGGTCGAACACAACCAGATCAAGTCCACCCTGCATTCCCATTTCATCAAAATCCAAATGCACCTCAAATACCATAAACCAACACAACAATCAAACCGGAGATTCCCATTGAATTGTCTAAAATAAACATACCCAACAAAAAAAATAAAATACAGCAAACAAAATATACAGATATATGCATATATATATATATATATACGTGCATTGGAGACATACCCTTCATCGAAATTGTTGAGAAAAGTAAAGACTAGCAAAAATGAGGAAATGGGTAATGAAGATTGGGCGGAGAAAGAAAGAAAGGAGGAGAGAGAGAGAGAGAGAGAGAGAGAGAGAGAGAGAGAGAGTTTTTGTCTTCCTAAGGTTGAGGCAAAAACGGAGGTGTTGTTCCTCAACGGAAAGAAAAGCAAAGGCAAAAGGCAAAACCGGGTGGTCAAGCAAAGCCCATCGAGACCGGGCCCTCCTAATATGCGGCAGTTGTACACGTCACCCACATTCTTAGTTGGAGGGAAAACGTGCACAAGGACATAGGGCTCTTGACTTTCTACTTTCTTTTTTTTTTTATAAAAATGTTAAGGAGAATAAAAAAAATATACTTTTTATTAAATATGACAAGAAGCTTTTTATTTGTGTTTTTCGTAAATCCACATGAATGGTTTAGCTTAAAATTGATCAAGTGGAACTTTTTTGTCTATTTTTTTATCTTTAAAAATCAAATAACATAAATAGGAGAAAAAAAACTGTTTGAAAGACGTCATAGTTGAATTCCTCAAGTATCATACACCGTAAGTTGTCATTTGAATAAATCCTCCTTTATGGTAGTCTCTGTAGATGCTAATTGATAATTTTAAAAAGTAATAGTTTTTTTTCAACAATTTTAAACTCCAAACATCTACGTAGAACTGATATTTGATTTTAAAAAATACAAATATAAATAAAGCTTTATATGGAACTAATGTAATAGGTATTATTATTTTTTTTATCTATCTATAGATATTATTTTATCCAATTAAAATAAATAATGCTAAATGGAACACCATATGATGCTCAATACCATTTGATGCATCAATTTGTGATATGTTGATTATAATTACACTTTAAATGGAACTCACATAAAACTTAGTTTATTAATTATAATTAACCCAATATATAATGAATAATGCTAGCACCAATATCTTGTACCAAAAATTTACACCATATGAGGTGACATTCATTTTAACTATCTCTTTTTTTAAAGTGGGACCATTCTATTTAAAGTTATATGGCTAAAAATGATGTCACATCATTAGTGTAAGTTTTTAGTGTCTCAATATTTATCTGTAATAGAATTATACTTGGTGTGGTGTTCCACACCATTGATGCCTCTTAGCATTGTTCAATTAAAATTCATCGTACATATTTTTTATAGTAAAAAAGTAAGAGTAAAAAAAATAATTTGTATTTTTGTCAACTATTAAATCAATATAGTCATTAGATAAATAATCTAATAACTAAAAAAAATATTATCAATAGTGAGAAAAAAATACATAGACCTTATTTTATATTAATCAAAATATAAAATTTAGAATTATAGATATAAAATTGTATTTTATATTAATGAAATTTTCGCAAATAGGGTAAACTGCTACGGGTTTTGTTTCATATTACACTCATATAAATACATTATATTCTTTTTAAAATATTACTCTTTATTATTTTATTTGTATGTGACATAATTTATAATTTCAATGATTTGCATATGTTAATGGCATGAAGAATAGTGTTAAATGAGTCGGGCTGGACTGAGTCGACCCACATTTGATAAGCCTGCATGGGTTTTGTACTAGGCTTATGATAGTAATTTACCTAATACTTAGGGAAAAAAATCATATATACATACAAACTATGATAAACACATTATCACATCATGAACGCAACGGAAAAAATTAGCGGATTTAAGTTTTAAAATTTTTGCATGAAAACAATTTTCGTAACCATAGAATATGCATATATTATATACTGGATCATGTATAACATAAATCAAATATAGATACATAAACC
The DNA here is from genome assembly GCA_002914805.1 of Parasponia andersonii. Lineage (NCBI taxonomy): Eukaryota > Viridiplantae > Streptophyta > Magnoliopsida > Rosales > Cannabaceae > Trema > Trema andersonii. The sequence continues at coordinate 533,081 of JXTB01000104.1, read as the reverse complement.
CTAGAGATGAGTTTAAGATTTATCTCTTGTAGCGTGCTCCTCCTTGATCTCCTTGTTGATGGTAATCAAATCTCCAACCCTAGATCTTCTTGTCTATACTCTCGCTCTTAGTTGATGAAGTGAATGGACACAAAGTTGAATTATTCGTTGGAGAACGATCAAAAATACCTTCTTGATCTTTTAGAATACCATGACGTGAGATGATACTGTGAGATTGTAGAAAAATTTTTCTCTCTTCTCTTTCTCGGCCTTGGCCGAATTCTCTCTCTACCTTTTTCTCTATTTTTCGTATAACACTCTAAGTATTACAGTGTATTTTTTCTCCCATATATCTTATATATATGAGGCCCAAAACTGCTAATCCTAGCTTAACTAGGATTGAGCTCGTTCTCCAATTTGGGCTTTGGTGTATTTTTATAAATATGTCCAACTCATGAAACTTATTTATAAAAATACCAATTTTTGTATCATTATTTTATACAGTTTCATGAAACTAATTTCACTAATACCACCAACCAATTAATGAGCTTTGTTGAGTTAGATAATGGACCTAATGGATCTAGATATTCTAAACTCTAATAATATAATAAATACATAATAATTCTTACTATGATATTTATATAAATACTATTAGTAAAAGAGACACTCTATTAAAGGCTCAATACTGCACTCTTAGATTAAATGTCATGCCTTTTATAGCGATTTAATCAACTAGCCTTGATTAACCGACCTATCTAGCATATTCTATACTATTTATAGAATTCCTATACAATGCCGTAGTTAGATAAGTTAAATTACCGTAATACCCTTCCAACACATATTTACCTTTAAGTTACCATATTTCTATCAAGAAATAATATTGTCAATAATTTTGTTCTCAATGGTCATTTAGAAAAAATTATCAACCAATTCATAACGTGAATACTACGATATTAGATTTAATTATTCTATGAATTTGAAAGACGTTAAAGTGACATTAATATATAGTGTCCTTAATTATTTGGTGTTCTCATCAATTCATAAACTATAACTTTTGATATGCTATAATTCGCCTCTAATTTCATAGAGACTAGTCTTTTAACAAATCAAAAGACTACAACCTATAAAAGCAAGTCTAGTCAAATATCAAGAATTAAGATCTACTTGCTAAGAGCTAGTTTATAATAATATTAAAAATTGAGTTACGACACTCCAATTGTTTATATTACTTGGTTCCGTTCAATATCAAATAACTTATTTATGTTACACTAGTATTTTTATCAGAAGTCAGATACTTCAATGAATTGAGACACATCATTCCCATTGTGATAGACAAACACTACAATTTTTAGTAAATAAAGTATTTCATCTTTATTTACAGATTGTAAACTAATTAATTTAAACTTAGATAAAGAAACAAATCTCTCCATAATTGACACTTAATCATGTTTATTTCTTTATATACAAATAAAGTCATCGAATCTTTTTCAGATAAATAAATTATTCAACTAAAATAGTTTAATCTAACAAATATCATAATTGCACATAAGAGAAAGTTGTTTACACTAAAAAGGTAAAATTAGAAATATACTTTCTTAGGGTAAATATCCCAACAGCTTAGGCCCTGGCTACCTAAAATGTGGGCTGATCTAATTCAATCTATATTTTTATTGAAGGGTCCAGCATAGTCAACATGCCTAGCTTATACTTTATGTAGGCCTAAATAGGTCGTGTCTACACGGGCTAAATATGGTCAAATTTTTTTATTATTTTATGCTTTAAAATATCAAATATGTATTTATGTAAACCAAATTATGGTTCTCAAACTCATTCACATTCGTTTAAAATTTAAACAAATTGAAAATAAACAAAAATAAGTAGATAAATAACATTAAAAATATCTAAATAAAAATATTTAATCAAGATTTTTAAAATTTTTAATTAAAAAATATATTTAAAATGATATATAAATGACTAAATGTGGGCCTGTAGAAATATGAGCCAGACCGATAGGCTTATTGTTGAGACCCAATTCAGCCTCTACTATATATAATGGGCCAACTTAGAGTGGACCCGAATGTACTAATACTATGTTTTTTCTTTTAAATATGAGCCGGCCGATATTGACATCTCTAATTCTAAGATGTCGAGATTTTCCTTTTTCTCACTTCCTTTCCGTTAAATAAATAAAACGAAAGATTAGTTAGTTGTTTTTGAAACTAAAAAAAAAAAACCTTTTCAAAATCTTTACATCAGATTTAAAGCACGAATTTACGATTTGCTCCCCAACACCAATATTTTTATGGTCATGTACATGTATATATTAATGGCAGGAAGATTGATTCCAAATGACAATTGATGGGTTTCTTTAAATTAATAATTTCAGGCATGTGATTTAATTAAATACGTTCACAGTAGACAAAGCCATCGGTTGTGTGATCATTGGGCAGTATATTCACAATTCAAATGATGCCATGGTAGGCATATATATATATATATATATATATATATATCATTCTCTACCCACGAATAAATAATCTAACTCTAAAACATTGAGATCTCTCATTAGATTATGGATATTGGTTTTAATCTCTAATTTTTTAAGTCAGACGCAATTATCAGTGTTTCTAAGATTATATTATTAATTTAGTACTATTTTGAGTTAGGTTAATTATGGTTAGATGTAGTTATATATCTCATTTTCTTTATTTAATTATTAGTGTAGTAGTTACCTCTGTGTATCTTGTAAAAGCTATTGAAATTATATATAATTTAGTTAAATTTATCTTAAAAGTGGAAGATGAGCTATCTTAGTAGAGGAATTACTCACCAATTGAATTTGTTTTTGTATAGTTGGATACTTTTTATAGAGTAAAAGAAAAAAAATTCCAAGTATAAAGGATAAAAATATTAAATAACTATATTCTTTGGAGTACTGCCACATATCTTGATAAATTATCATGAAAAAATAACTGGTATTATATCATTTGCCAATATTTATTGTATTATTCACTTATTATTTATCACCTAAATTACTACATCATTCAAGTTATTTTGTCAAGATAACTTATCATAATGTTTAATATTTTTCTCAAAATAATATTTAGAAAAATATGTCAACTCAAAGAATAGAAAAATATTAAACATCATGACAAGTTATCTTAATAAAGTAACTTGAATAATGTGCAGTAATACTCTCATTTTAATTTAGTTTTAGTAGACTCATTCTATCATGTTTTTATTTTAATATGTTGTGAGCTTGTGAATAGGAATGCTCATCAGTTGAGACATAACCTACTTTTGTCATATTCTAACCGATCAAACTCTAGGCAATTTTGAAAATTAATCATCTAATTTAATATAATATTTATGCATTATCCAATCTGCTCAAATCCAATTAATAAATGATGTAGTTTTCAATTTTGGGTATATTGATTTTGGTTTTTCTTTTCACCCTTTAATCTTAATCAAATTCTTTAGACTTTATTTTAAACGATTTCAAAACTAACATACTATAGAAATATACTAATGTTACACTAAATATATATACGTAAAATAACAGCAAGTACAAGGGTCGTCGTATACAAGTAATAAGTATATAGTTATCGATGCCACGAAGAATTAACTGTTAAATTATCGCTAAGTACTGAAATTATCGTGACCTAACTTTACTTATGTAGTCAAACTAAATGAATTTATAATTGAATAAATATAATATTACTATAAATACAAAAATAAAATATGGAAACTCAATACCCAAATGTACTAAGAGATTAAATTCACTGAACCATCAACTATGTATTTTGATTACTAATTGCATTCTAGTCAATTATTTCTAGTTCATAAGCCAAGAACTAGAAGATATTTCTACTCCCTCTCTTGAGTCTCAAGTGAAATTATTTTTAAATCTCGGTTCCAATATCTTTATTCCGAATCTAGAAATTAAGAATTCAATATGTTCAATAGTTTTTTGATTATGGCATCAAAGGAATTATAAGCTTTCTCAAATTCTACAAGTCCTAGGTTATACTATCCAATAATTGTTTTAAAAATTCCCTTTCTTAAGTACAAAATTCTAGAAACTAGACTATCTAACTAGTAGCAAATTAGTTGAGAAGCATTAAACGTGGAATAGCATAAATAAATTTAAGAAAATAATCAAAGAATATATTAGAAATCAAGATATAAAATCAATGCTTAAGTTACATCATACCCTAAGCATATAATAATTAATTCAACATAAGAGAATCCAATACTAATCTCAACAAGAATTTTATATATCTAAATATATTCAATAATCAAGTATAGTTCAAAATTCAAATGAGACTAAGGTAAGAAAGAGAATGAGAAAAATTCTTTTATGAAGGTAGAACTTCAAACTTCAATTCTTTAAATAATTTTCTCAAGTTTTCTCTCCAAAGTTTAGCCCCAAAGTTCTCCTCTCTTTATGAATTTTGAGCTCTCAAGTGTATATCTTCTCTCTAACTCTCTACCTTTAAAATGGAGACTTAAAAGTGTATTTAAGGGCTTCAATATGACCTAGGTTAAGTAGAATATCAACCATTCATTCAGATGGCATCAAGAGTTGAGATTGATCTTAAAAACTCGTTAAAAATACCTTTATGGAGGTGGAGTAGTGCCGAGTACTCCCTTTAAGTGACGCGGCACTCTGGTTACAGAAATCTATTTTCCAAATAACGCTATGATACTTTTGATTCTAAAAAATCAGCGTAAAAACTTTTCTTCTCAGAAGCATTGTTTCGTTGTTTTAGCTCCATTTTGCCTAATTTTTATTGCATTGCATTTGTATCGAACTCAACTTTTATCTAAAAGGATTGAAATACAATATTTGACACCAATTCATCCTGATTCTTATTTATTCACAGGAACTATAAAAATAAAGTAAAAACAAATCAAACTAACAAAAATACTTAAGATCTTATAATTAGTTAAACTGAATGATACTTGAATTGTGAGTGAATTAATCACTCATTAATTAACTAGAAATATTGTTCTCTTAATTTCGCAAGTACATATAATGTTAATAAAATTCAAACTAATTTTCAAAAAAATTTAATACAAAATAAAAAAATAAGTATATATTACATCAATAATATAATATTATTGATAATAGAAAAACTTTGGAATATTATATGTAATTGTTTTGGTTTGGCTTTAATTTAATTTTTAAACATGCAGTCTGCTAACTACACTAATTCAATTAGTTTTTGAAATTATAAATTACAATCCAAGTTTAATGGATATTCGTAAAAAAAAAAAAGTTTAATTGGATATTAAATCTTCTGCAATCAGTTTGAATTATATTAGTGGTTTAATTGGATTCTGTTTCAATCTTAACATTTTTGGTGTTTAGTACGATGGAATAACTATTGAAATAGAATGCATAAGCTATAGTAAGAATCTTATGTACTAAACCATAGTAATGTTGAAGCAAAGTAATAAAACCATAGTGAAGATGAACAAATATATAACAAAGGTTATTTACTAAAAATATATAAAATTAAATCAAACACCATCGATGGAACTTGGATCTTCATCTCTCTACTTCGATGGAGCTTAGATTTTCATCAATAGATGTTGGATCTTTATGAATAGAGTTTCAATCTTTATTGATCCTCGCCAATCTTCCCTAGTAGGGCTTCGGTTTTTATCGACCATCGTCGATAGAGCTTTGATATTCTTCAATCCTTGTCGATCTTTGCGATAAAGATTCAATCTTCCTCGATGGAGCTTCGATCTTCGCTGATGAAACTTTGATCATTATCTAATAGAACTTATGATGTTGGTAGGCTTTTCTTGGCACAATTTTTTTAGAAAGTTGTGATGGAAAATTGAGAGAGAGAGGGAGAGAGAGAGAGAGAGAGAGAGAGAGAGAGAGAGAGAGAGAGAGAGAGAGAGAGAGAGAGAGAGAGAGTTGGGGAGAATAACATTTTTGGCTAGAAATCATGTTGTATAAGTTGAGCAAGAAATTATACCTCTATATAAGGGTTTTTCTGATACACAAGTTTAACAAGATTTCAATACGGCATTTACACATAAAATTTTGGTTGTGGTCATTTACCTAATTTTGGGTCTTTAAATGGCTATTTATTGGGTTAATTTCTCTTCAGCCCATAATAGTAATTCAAGAGCTCAAGTTGTACAAATAACGCAACTAAGGACCTATTATCAAAATTAACTTTTATTCATCGTATATCTTAAAATATACAAATATTCATTCTTATGTTTTCTAATATTATCCCTTAAATTATCTTTTAAATATTTAACATATTATTTTTCTAAAACATTCTCAGAACTTTTGAGAAATAATATTATGTAAACGTCCGACAAATACTTGTTATAATTTGATAAGCATAAAAAAAATATTTTGAATCAATTTATATTTTTGTACAGATATAGTAATATTTTTATTATTATTAAATGATAAGAACTCCTTCCTACATATAGTAAAGTAAGGATTAAGTTAGAGATATTTTTGTCAAATAGTTATTAATTGATTCCATTCTAACTATCAACGAAATACATTAATCTTCACTCAAACATTAATTTCAATGTTTAACCATACGTATGAATTCGAATTCTATTACTTTTCCAATTCTATTGTTTTCCTATTCTAATTCCTGTAATTTCCATTCAGTCGAATCAAATGCCGCCTTAATTCTGAGTGGAAAAGTATCGTTTTTTTTAATCATAATGACACTTGGATAAAGAAATCTTGCATTATACTTCAATATGATTAAACATTATAATTATGAGACACTCTTTAAGTTTTAATTTAATTAGGCTTATTATATATATATATATATATATATATATATATATATTAGGGAAATTCAAAATATTTGTTCTAGTAAATGCTAGAAAAATTTTTATTTCTTGAAAATTTAAATTACAAATAAGAGGAAATTTGATTTTATATAATAAAATTTAAAAAGACGCAGATGGTTTAATTTTTTTAAAAAATTATTGATTTATTAAAAATGATACAATTTTAAAATTTTATGTAGAAAAATAAATTTTTATTACTTGGAGGTACTTGAGTTAACTAGTCAAGTTACCTCTCAAAAACTTGAATTTGTCAAACGTTTTCTTTTTTTAAAATAGGGCTTAACTAATAATCATTACTTACTATAAATTTAAAAGAAAATAACACACACACACACTTTACTAAAGTTTAAAATCTAGACATTTCCAAACTCACACACACATCTCTCAAGTCTTTGACTAACTAAGCTTACTTATGTAAATATTTTTCAAATGAATTAAAGCATTCATATTTTTCCATTTTTGGACTTTGGTTCAGTAATTCTAAAAGAACCTGGGAGATATGCTTGATGAGACATTTATTAGGCTACTTCTGTGTTTTAGATGAAGTAACGCCTTTGAAAACAAATATATATATATATATATATATATATATATATATATATGGCCATAATTCCATATTATATATATATATATATATATATATATATATATATGACACCAATTCAGTAGGTATTTTTTTTTTTTACCTATGCATAGGTATCAATCTGGCCAATAAAAATTTAGCATGTATATTTTTTTATTATAAAAAATAAAAGAGAAAAAGAGCATTAATGATACAAGTCTTTTCATACATTTCATTATAGCCATTGGATCACCATAGTGATCCAATGGCTAAAAAAAAATACCTATTCATAGGTAAAAAAAAAAAAATACCTACTGGATTGCAATCTAGTAGGTATTTTTTTTTTACTCATGCATAAGTATCAATTTGGCCAATGAAAATTTAGTATACATATTTTTTATTATAAAAAATAAGAGAGAGAAAGAGCATAAATAATGTACGTCTTTTCATGTACTTCATTATAGCCATTAGATCACCATTAGATGGTGATTCAACGGCTGCAAAAAAAATACCTATTAGATTGGCAGTATATATATATATATATATATATATATATATATATAACCTATTAGATTGGCAGTATATATATATATATATATATATAGGTTGAGGTTAAACTAAATTAACACAGAGTTATATTATACATTCTAAAGCTGTTAAAAGAATTTACTTATTTATTTCAAAGAAAGAGAAGCAGAATTTACTTATCACGTGCATCGTGAGTGGGTCAAAATATTTTTTTCACACTCTACATCTAACACAGTACCTGTAAATATCTCCTAAAAAATAAAAGTAAGTATACATTTATTTTTCCTTTACATAGTACAGAACTTTGTTGTAAAAAAAACACAATCATAACCCTAAAGCTGAATTAGTTTATAGTTTTAATATCTGTGGCCCGTGACAAGACTGTGTTACACCTACATAGGATAAGAGAGGTAGCTAAGTAACTTTAGATGGTGATATAATTATTGGCATTGATTTAGAGGTAGTAAACACCAACAGATGAATTTAAGAACCCAAATATGCGGCTGAATTATGCCAAAATTCTTGTGCCCTTTATCATTATGGCTTTATTCTACCAACTCAGTCCCAAGCCGACATTCACTAGTGCCTATTCTTAATTGATTGCTACTTTGTATTATTATTATTTTCCTTTTAATACACTAATATGTCGAAGACCTTAACCACATGAGATATCAGTACTAATAGACTGGATCTCACACATGAGTTTTACAAGAAGTGTCGACTTAATCCCTAGTAATAATAAATTGATATTTCATATAGTATCGGATACTTTTAGCGGTACTCCTTTAAGTAATTTTAAATATATTCAATATCAATAGATATGCGAAAACTGCATTTAAGCTTAGAAGTGTAAAATTATATTAATAAATGTGTAAGACCCGTGTGTTAAGTTCAGAGGTGCAAAATTATCGATTAGCACTGCAAAGTGTCTTTTTTAACATTTTCTTTTTCTCTTAAATATATATTGGGTTGGGGTGGAAAACAAGATGAATAACAATATTATTTGTATAGTTGTTTTCAAATGTCACATACTATGATTGATGTAACAGCTAGTGTAATAGTTGATGTTGACTAAGGCTTTATCTATTTATAGTTTAAACTAATTTGAGAGTAAATACTTTCAATTTATCTCCGTGTCTTGAGCGCACTTTAGACATGTTTTTGACTTATCAATGAAATATTCACACGTTGGGATAGAATTTATCATAAATCATAATGTGTTGGACCATTGATATATTTTGGATTTATCATTTACTAATTACAAATTAGATCATATAAAGTTTTGAACTTTTGCATGTGTTGGGCTAAAATCTTTTACGATTAAGGAGATTTTTTCTAACTATCCAATTATATTTGCCAACATATTTATCCATTGTCCATCCACACACCCAAGAGCAATACCACTTTCATTGAACAATTCTAATTAAAAAAAAAAAAAGAAAAAATAGTTATAAATATTAATAGGGTCTCTTTGTTGACTAATTATATTAGTAAATTTGATTCCAAATGCATAATTATAATTAATAAGCAATAGATAAATATGTGGTACTATGTATTATCTAGTGCACATAATATTACTCTTGAAGAAAATCTTTAACTCTTTTTTTTTAACTGTCTAAAGATATGTACTATAAATGGATTATTTATTTTTTTGTTGTAGCATTGTCCAAATTATTATTATTATTTAAAATTATTATTAGTATTATTATGGTGTTAGTACATATGTTGAAACTTGAAAGTTAAGAATATATTAACACAAAAAATTGAATTAGCACCCTTGAATTTGTGGCAAGGCAATTTGGTCCATGAAGTTTCAATTGTGATAATTAAGTCCTTAAATTTTTCAATTTATAGTAATTTAGTTCTTAAACTGTCTAAATCACAACTTATTGTTAATTTTGTTTTTATCAAAAACACATGTGAAGAGTACATGACGTCAATTGAAAGTGTATTTAAAAAATAATTTAAGAATTTTAAGTATAAAAATGAATAATTATAGAAACAATTTCATTAAATTTGTAACCCCAAAAACCTAAAAAAATACGAATAATACGTCTTTCTTTTTCTCCAAACCATCTTTTTTCGGTTTAATTTTCTTTTAAATGTACTTTTAGATGCTACAACATGTTATTCGCGTGAATTTTTGTCAGAAATTTAACAACAGAATGTAATTTAAACAACTTAGAGACCAAATTGTTTCAAATCGGAAAGTTCAATAGCTTAATTGTCACATCTGAAACTTTGAATACTAAATTACTATAAGTTATATAGTTCAAGGACCACTTGTGCCATGAACTCAATAATTTAATATAAACTTAGAGTATGACCGAAAATTGAGAAAGGTATAAACATGATACATGAGACATCATAAAATATGCTCCACTTGAAATATAATAATAATTAATCAGCAACAGACTGACACGTCATATAGTATTGAGTACCATATAGTGTCCCATAGCATTACTCTAGAAACAAAATATAAAGGTAAGTGTTGGAGCGGTTTCTCACCAGTCGTCCACGTGTCTTGAACTGCTGATGCTGGATTCTCCAACTGTTCACGTGCCCTTGCTATCTCACAAATC